>OX328132.1:65451416-65494518 GCA_946811695.1 Gonocerus acuteangulatus | reverse complement strand
TCTTAAGGCATAACCTAAAGCACCTAATTTTAAACATTTTTATAAAGATTCAGTAAAAAAAAAAAAAAAAAAAAAAAAATAGATACGAACAGTATTTTTATTATTGTACAAAAATTAAACACTTAATTTCAATTGACATTGTAATCTCTATAAAAATAAGTGGAGCAAAAAAAATTACAAGTTTTTATCGCATTCTTTTTAAAAATTGAACAATTCAATAAATAAAAAAATATAATAAACATACTACTCTTCAAAACAAATAACAATCCATAAAACTAAACATCAACCTATTTTAAGCACATGAGACTAGATGCATGAACTAATATTAAAACTTATCATGAGACAAGTTATTATGAGCAATATAGAGTATCCAAATACTTTTTCAATATTATATAATATTAACATTGAATTTATAAGAATTTATTCAAAAATGAGTAAAATTTGAGCCAGGATATCTTTCCAGAAATAAAAAATGAATTACATAATTCTAAACAAATTATCAAATAAGAGTTTTATTTTGTGACATTAACTGAATCATATTCTAATATATATCCTGCATAATTAAATAAAAATAGTTACAGTATTATTCAAACATTGTGACAAATTAGCATCACAGACAAATATTAGTACCCGTTTGAGTATAAAAACTTATAATGTACAAAAAAATCTTTAAACAATTTGTAACAAAACTAATACTAAGATATTAAAAATATAATATATCAATGGAAGGAATGATGTAGTGATGAGCATTATGTAGAAAAAAGGCACATGCGCATTCAGGAAATCTGGCCTGCCAGCAAATTAAATATAATTTGTCTTCTTTTTTTCCTACTACGTAATTAGAGTAAGCCATAGGTGAAAACAGCAAGCATTAACTACTCCTTCAATTAGACTATAAATATCATCTGTAATAGCATCAATATTTGATATTATTGGTTGCCTGAAGATAACATTTACTTCCTAAAAAATGAAAACAATAATCTTAAATTTAATATTTATTTGTAAGAAGAATTTAAATTAAAATATTTGCAAGATTAAATTATTCCGACATAAATCCGTAATAAACTAGAATATTTTTGATGTGAGCAATTCCTTATTTGGGACTCAGCCTTTTCATAACTGGAAGGGGACACAAACTTCATATTACATGAAAGTAATCCACTTTCCATAAATAACTTCAAGATTTATAATCAGTCTGGGAATAAATGGGATTCGGCTAGGAAACATCAACAAGATTTTTCACAAAATCTAGTATATGATAAGTGACTATATTCTCACCTAACTTTCACTCCTAACTTAGGTCTTTCTCCAGCCCATGCTGACAAAGGCTACCAAAGAGTAGCCGAAATGTCCCACGAAAGGTGGCGCCGGAGGAAGACGTCCTCCGCCTATTCCGGGAAACAAAGAGTCCCCCATAGACTTCTCGATTGGTACGGGAAAATTTCCAGCAAATTTAGAGCACCTTGCAGCACAGTGCGAAAAAAAAGTCCGAATCGCAGGAACAGCATCATCTTAGCGCGGTTCCGTTCTTATCCCTAATGTCATTTGGAAAGGCTGAAATAGAAACAGTTATAATTTTGGTTAGACCTTTCATGAAATAATTTATGTCCTCAAATAGGTCACGGTTGTAAGGGTCCGCCCAGACCCTCCCCTCTACCTGATAGAAAAATGACTTCCTGGACTTGTGAAGGTTCACTCTAAAAACACACTCCTTACTGTTTCCTATTTTCTTTTACCCGATTACTAATTATACAGATAAATGCAATTAAAAAAACAATTAAAAAGTGATTTTAAAAAAGACAAAAACCCGTTCAAAATATGACCATCCCATCGAAAATTTCTTCAAAACATTTTTTTTAGAGAATTTAGTAAGCTTTCGACCGCACATGGCAGTCCTAAAGATTAAGCTCTTTATAGCTTCTTCTTACAGATCATGTGCTAGACTAATACAGGACTTGCAACTCCATCCACGTTTAGTACGAGCTGGAATGCCTAGTCCTGCTACATTTAGGCCCTCCAGGTTGGGGGAACAAGCACACTGACACACACACAGTACACAATGTTCAGCACATTACATACACCCCAAACATACAGACAAAGGACATCTACAATACACACCCTAGGAGCACCTTTCCTAGGAGGACATACACCCAAGCCAAGGTGGAGAGTGCTCGAGCCAGGGCTGGATGGCAGTAGGTGTCTAAATATTTCTGTCTTTATCGACCTCCTTGGGGCACCAGGCGACCCCCCATTGCATTGTAGCCCGCTGCAGGGAGAGGGGGTAGTACCTGTAGTGTAATTTTACCACCCCCATACTCGTGGGAATCATATGAATCCTAATAAACAAAATAAAAATAAAAACAAACCCTTAGAGGAAATTTCGCTCAACGAGGATTCTTGCGAATCACTCGAGAGCAAAACGTCTGAAACCAGCCAGTCAGTCATAGAACTGATGGCAAGCGACAGGAGCCATGGGATTTTTTGACCTGAGCAACGCAAAGGAGCATGAGGTGGAAACATCCGCTCCCGATGTTGCAGGTACTAGTGGAGCGATGCAGATGCCTAGTAGCATCCCCTCCAATGAAGCCATCTCGGAAAATAGACTTCCTAAGGATGTGTGGGACAAAATGACTCACCGCCAAAGGATGAATTACACGAAAAGGGTGAAGAAAGAGACACGGGAGTTGTCCGCTAACCCAAAGGAAACAGCCAAGAGGCCAAGAGAGGCCACTAGCAATACCGACTCACCCAACCAGGGAAACAGCAAAAGACCCAGGCTTTCCAACAGTCAGGGCAGACTACAATACAGACTGGCGGCCTGCCACAGCAAGGTTGCCATAATAAAGGAGGCCTACCCTGAAGAATTTTTAACCTCAAAAGAAGCCAACCTGATACTGATCAGTATACAGGATGGATTGATGGAGAGGAGTGACAGTGAAGCGCACCTAAACTTCTGCGGAAGGGTACTGAAAGAAGGCGCACTAATCGTAAGCTGCGAGGATGAGGCAACCAACAAATGGCTCACCTCCTGGATAGAAAAGTGCACGCCATGGGAAGGGTCGGCGCTCAAGACGTGCGATCCAAAGGAGCTGGAATTCTTCCAGAAGATTGCTGCCTTTTTCCCTGCGCCCTGCAGAGATACCCCCCATTTCTGGAGATGGTGCAGAAACAAAATATAGGGATCAAAACTTCAAAATGGAGGATCCTAGGTCAAAAGGATTATCCCACCGGACGATTTGTTGTGGCTTCAATCCCGAATTCACAATTCCTGACCCTCCAGGAGAGGAACCTTCGAATCCGCTATGGCTGCGACATCGTGGTAGCCAAGAGGGTGGATCACAGGAAACCACCCAAGGAGGACGAGCAGGAGGAGGGACCAGGAGGGAGTTCAACGGCCGTTGACCAACTGGGAGATGCGGGGGGGCGCCTCCTGCCGGTCCGTCTGGCGATGGGCCCGTGGTACCCGTGTCCGGCCCCCTGAGCGTGGATGAGAATCCGGCTCTGGGGGCGGGGGTGGGGCCGTGGGTGACCCTGTGGCACCCGCGCCTAGTCCCCTGAGTGTGGATCCTATGGATCCGGCTCGGGGAGATGGGGGCGGGGCCGTGGGTGGTCTGGCGGGGTCGGTTGGGGGTGTGGCTCCCGTTGCTTCGCATGGTGGCCGTGGTGGAGTCGGGGATTCCCCGGCTCTGGCACGGGACGCTGGTCGGCAACAACAATGATCTCCGTGCTGCAGATCAACCTACATCACTGCAGGACGGCAACCAGCTCGCTCCTCCAGTATGTGGTGAGTAAAAACATTGATATCATTTTAATCCAGGAACCCTGGATACATAAAAAGCAGATTGCAGGCCTTAAGACAGCTGGATTTCAGCTGCTCAGTCACCCGTGTGATGATGCGCGGGCCTGCATTCTGCTTAACAATAAACTTGACAGTTTTCCTTTATGGTCTCTCTGTTCTAGGGACTCTGCAGCAGTAAGGATACCTTTTGGGACGGGGATCATCCTTGGCTCCATCTATCTCCCAGGTGACGAGCCGACGGTGACCCCCGGACTTGAAACCATGGTGCAATACCTTAAATGTCACCATCTTGGTGGCATCATAGGTATGGACGCCAACGCATATAACCTGATATGGGGGAGCTCCAACACCAACAGCAGAGGTGAGACATTGCTTGATTATTTTCTTTTTAATAATATAGAAATTAATAACATAGGTAATAAGCCCACTTTTGAGAATGCTGTCAGACAAGAATTTCTTGACATAACAATAACTATTGATGACAAAAATCTCCTCAAAACCCATAACTGGCATGTTGTAGATGAAATTACAGGCTCTGACCATAAGTATATTAGGTTTGACGTAGAGTACCAAAAACCAGTACTTCTCGGTTATAGAAACCCCAAGGGGACAGACTGGCAAGGCTATACGGTCTCTCTGAGTGAAAAACTACAGTGTTGTCCAAGCCACGCAAGTCATCCTCTTGAAGTTGAGCTTCTTAACTGTGAACTCACAAAGGCCATTACCACGGCCTTTGAGGAGAATTTTAAACTCACCACCAAGAGAACGCCTTGAGCTGTTCCATGGTGGAATTCCACACTAGACGCAATGAGGAAGAGAACTAGGAAACTCTTCAACAAAGCAAAGAGAACTGGATCGTGGGACCTATACAAAAGGTCCCTAACAGAATATAACAATACTCTTAGGAAAACCAAAAGGGATACCTGGAGGAACTTCTGTGAAGAAATTAATGATACCACCACGAGCTGTAGGTTAAGCAAAGTCATATCAAAGTCGAACTGCAACGGCATGATTGGCGATATGACAGGTCCTAATGGAAGGACAACGAAGGAAAGAGAGTCCCTTCGGCTCCTTCTGGATACTCACTTCCCAAACAACGAGGAAGGCCTAACACACAGTCAACTCACTACAGAGATTAGACAACCTTTGAGAGCCCCAGACTGGACTCTAGCTAAAGAACTGGTAACAGCTGAATCAGTGAGATGGGCCATTAGGTCCTTTCATCCCTACAAGTCACCAGGAATGGACAATATTTACCCTTGCCTTTTACAAAAAGGCCTGGGCAGTTTGCTCTCTAGGATTGTTAACCTACTGAGAGGAAGTCTTGCCCACGGTTACATACCAACGAATTGGAGAGAAGTACGGGTTGTGTTTATACCAAAGCAAGGTAAGAACCACCACGATCACCCTAAAGCTTATAGACCAATATGCCTGACATCTTTCCTAATGAAGACACTAGAGAAGTTGGTGGACAGGCACATAAGGGATAATATACTTAGGCATGTACCACTAGAAACAACGCAGTATGCCTATCTATCTGGCAAATCATGCGAAAGTGCGCTGCACTGTCTAGTACAGAAAGTAGAAGAATCTATCAATAATAAGGAAATTGCTCTTGGAGCATTTCTAGACATTGATGGAGCTTTCGACAATACCCCACTAAACACAATAGCAGAAGCTATGGGGAGTTTTAACATCGATCTTAGCACAACCAGGTGGACACTGGCAATGCTGAGTGAAAGAACAATTTGTGCCAACCTGGGGAAGGCTAACATACGTGTCAAGGCTACAAGGGGATGTCCACAAGGAGGGGTTTTATCACCACTGCTGTGGTGCCTGGTAGTCAATTCCATTAACAAGGAGCTAAATAATGCAGGCTTCTATACACAGGGCTATGCTGATGACCTTGCCATTCTAATTAGAGGCACTGTACCCACGGTGATAACGGACCTTATGAACGAAGCACTTAAACGAGTCACAAGGTGGTGCTCTAGGTCAGGACTCAGCATTAATGCACGTAAGACGGTCATAGTCCCTTTTACAAAAAAGCGACGACTGGTATACGGCACCCTAAGAATTCAAGAGAATATTATTCCTCTGAGAAATTCGGTGAAGTACTTAGGGGTACTATTGGACAAGAAACTAACATGGAAAATACACCTGGAACATGTAAGGAACAAGGCCACGTTTGCTCTGTGGACATGTAAGAGGCTGTGTGGTAGAACCTGGGGTCTCAAACCACACATTGCCAGATGGCTATACTTGAATGTAATCAGGCCAATTGTTGCCTATGGTGAATTAGTTTGGTGGCACCGATTGGACACCAAACTTATGAAAGCCATGGTAAATAATATACAAAGACAAGGATGCCTCCTTATAAGTGGAGCAATGAGATCAATGCCCACTCTCGCCCTGGAAGCACTCCTGGATATACCACCGTTACATTTGCATGTAAGAATGGCCATGACTACAGCTCATAGGCTGACCTCGCAAAACGTGATTAGAGCACCTCAGGCGCAGGGAGGACATTCAAGAATCTTTAGGATTATTGAAAGTATCCCGGAATTGGGTATTCCGTCGGATGCAATCATCCCTGAATATGGTTTCAAAAGAAGCTTCAGAGTCAACACTGGAGTGGAGCGGAAAACTCTGGTGCCCACACCGGTGAACATACCCAATGGATTCAACGTCTACACAGATGGATCGAAGACCTCAGAGGGGACTGGCTCAGGCATATGGTACAGGGGGTGCCAAGGGGGGGGGGGGCACCCACATTGCCTTAGGAAGAGAGCCATCGGTCTTCCAGGCTGAGGTATGTGCAATCCTTGCTGCCGCAATTCAGTTGAGAGGAACACAACACAGCCAGAAAAGGATTAATATTCTAACGGATAGCCTGGCTGCTTGTAAAGCTTTAAACAACCCAATGACTAAATCTAAACTAGTCAGGGAATGTAGAATGGAACTAAATGAATTGGCCAAGAACAGAAACTGTGTTGAGATCCACTGGATACCTGGGCACAGTGGAATCCCTGGCAATGAAAGAGCGGACCTACTTGCAGGAAGAGGTGCCGCTACTGTACCAATTGGCCCTGCTCCCTTTTGTGGGGCACCACCATCATTATTCAAACGGATAATGGGTTCCCTCTGGAGAACCCTGGAAGGAGCTGAAGCTCCTAAACAGAATGGAACTCAGAGAAGCAATTGGAATAATTACGGGACACTGCAAACTGAATAAGCACCTTTATAGGATGAAGCTGGTCAACTCCCCCACCTGTAGATGGTGTGGAGCAGAAGAAGAGACACTGTTACACATCATCCGTGACTGTGAACGGTTAGATCTTATACGGTTTAGGTACTTTGGTGACACAAAGGATACCAATCTTGAACCAAGTGAAATATCCATTAGGAGACTTCTGGACTACTGGAAGGTAATACTCTGAGGGGACAATAGGTCGCTTGGCTGCGGTGCGCTCCCACTGAGGAGGTCAGCCCGGAAATGTTGTATTGTATTGTAAGCTTTCGAATGGTCACTTTTCACTTACCACGATTTCCTAACCGTTTTCGATATATTAAGGAAAATATACGAAGTTCTCAAAACTTTTCATGTTTATTAATAAAATATTATATTCGAATCCTTCCTTAACTCCAAACGTAACCAAAATTTAAAAATCTTTGTTTATTCAACTTTCAACTTTTTATTTATTTACAGAAGTATTACATTCTACAATTATGTGTATTTTGTAATTTGATATAGGTAGCTTGACCACGCCTCAGGTGCCACCAGTTGTCAACCGAATAACTTCCTTAGGAAGGATTCTAGGATGACCTGGAGTCACCGTACATCATCCAACCACACCCTGCGACTAGCAGGGAGGATTGGAGAGAGGTAAGACGTGGCCTGTGATTTCATGAGGAGAGAAAATATCCATCGATATCACTCTCATAATTACATTAGTTCTGATTGTTGGTCACTGCACGACACTTCACTACCTAAGTAGATCCCGGGGCCACTTCCTCTTAAGACGTCTTGGTGGAGAGGAAGGATGATTGATGCTGGATAAGGATTGGGCTATAGGTGACACAAAGGATACCAATCTTGAACCAAGTGAAATATCCATTAGGAGACTTCTGGACTACTGGAAGGTAATAGGTCGCTTGGCCGCGGTGCGCTCCCACTGAGGAGGTCAGCCCGGAAATATTGTATTGTATTGTAAGCTTTCGAATGGTCACTTTTCACTTACCACGATTTCCTAACCGTTTTCGATATATTAAGGAAAATATACGAAGTTCACAAAACTTTTCATGGTTATTAATAAAATATTTTATTCGAATCCTTCCTTAACTCCAAACGTAACCAAAATATAAAAATCTTTGTTTATATGAATTTAAAACATCCAGATAATGTTTCAACTGAATCCCATGATTCTAAGTACCCTAACCAAAAACTTTTTTTCGACAACTACGTTTCCAATTTTCTCGAAAACGGTTAAACCTATCGCCTAAAAAATGTTTTTATTCAGTTTTCTAGGCCAAAAAACCTATAAAACGAGTACTTGCAAGCATATGAAGCAAACGCGACAATTTTTTTCGCGCGACTTTCGCTCCAAAAACCATGTTCTGGTGGACGGATTCTGCTGATTAACGAACTTGACCTTTCAAATTAGACGAAAGATTTTTGTACCAAATTTCATCAAAATCGGACCATTATTCGCTGTGCTAGACCGCGAACAGACAAATATATATATATGTATATATATATATATATATATATATATATATATATCCCTCCCTATGGAGGGAATGAGGAACCGCGCTAAAAACCAGGTGTTTCGAGTGCGGAACAGGAGGGCACCTAGCTCAAAATTGCCCGTATCTGAAGAACAGGAATACCAACGCGCGAGAACCGATGGAAATCAACGCCAAGAAGTTAAGAGGCACATCTGCCTCCATGGCACGTAAGGAATGCAGTTCTGCGGATTTTGGAAGCGAAAGTAGTGGGACATCTACGACAAGCTGGATGCGCAGGTTAAGCCACCGGCAAACGGGACAAAATATTCAATAAGGATGGTAGGGATGGCGCGGCAACCAACATCAAATAAATACCATATGGAGGAGTAAGAAAAAGTCCGATTCGCAGGAACTGCATCATCTTAGCGCGGTTTCGTTCTTAACCCTAATGTCATTTGAAAATCTTAGAATAGAAATAAACTTCTTCTTATATATATATATATATATATATATATATATATATATATATATATATATATCGTGAAAATTGTCATCATCCTCTCGAACATCTTGAATAAAAGTGATATTAAGGCATCAGGAAAACCGGCAGTAGTAACTTACACAGAAGCGGAAATTACACAATCTAGCTCTCATTCTAAAGTAAAGCACTATACATCAATAAAATAAAACAAAAACGTGCATGGGCGTATATAAAGGGGGGGGCTCAAAGGACTGCTCCCCCCCCCCCCGCAATCGGTAAAAATGTATCGTAAAAACCTTAAAAATAATAATAAGATCACTTAGTTCAGAAAAAAATCATTTCTTTTGGGCGTAATAGCGTTTTAATTGTCTAACTATTCCATGTTCTAGATTTTTATTATCCCATACCCCCCAAAATCCTTTCAGGCCCCCCCCGAAATTCTCCCAGTCCCCTCCAAAATTATTTTCTATATAAGCGTGAACATCCTTCTCATTTACTAGCTTCGTTTTATTGAAAAAAAAATGCAATCAAAATAACAGCACCCAATTAAAAAAAAAGTCCTACTCGCAGCAACTGCATCATCTTAGCGCGGTTCCGTTCATGTCCCTTTTGTCATTTGAAAAGCTTAGAATAGAAACAGATAATATTTGGTTCGGCCTTTGTTCAAAGGGGCTTATGACTTTACCTGGTCGGGTCCGCCAGACCCCAGAATCCTCTTCTAGAGATACCTATTTCATACGTTGAGTGCATTGAAAAATATCAAACTTTTTCACATTTTCTTGTGTTATTCTACTATAGTCATAATTCTACAAATAAAATCAATTAAAAAATAAAATAAAAAAGTCCGTCTCGCAGGACTGCATCATCTTAGCGCGGTTCCGTTCAAATCCCTAGTCTAATTTGGAAAGATTAAAATAGAAGCAGTTATTATTTTGGTTCCACCAGTCTTTTTTTTTTAATTAATTATTATAATGGCGTGTCAACCCTTAAGGTCACTAACGCCATTCCTGTGAGTAGTAAAGTCTTGAAAGGTCATGATTTACAATCTTACCTGGAAGGGTCGGCTACACTAGAAACTGACCCGCTAGTGACAAGGTCTTGGAATCTTGGAAATATATATTTCTAACAATAAATTGTTTTTGTTATTTTACATAACCAGTTTTATTGTCAAATACATTATCCAACTATAAGGAATTAAAAAATAACAAGAAATAAAACAGACAAAAAGAACCATTGGAATAAACGAAATCAATTAATTTAAAGCTTTAAGCACTTTTTTCTCCGATTGACATCGCCTAATTAAAACTTTCTTCAGAACCTTTTTTGTAGAGCATTTAGTAAGCTTCCGAATGGTAATCTTCCGCTTCAAAAGATTGTCAACGGTTTTCGAGATACTAACGAAATTATACAAAGTTACCAAAACTTTTTTTGTCTGTTAATAAGATATTTTATTCTAACCCTTCCTTTACTCTAAACGTAACAAAAATTTCAACATATTAGTGTTGATGAAACTCGAACATGCAGAAAATGTTTCAACTGTATCCCATAATTCTAAGTACCAAAATCAAAGACAAAGAACCCTCCCTAGGAAGGACGCTAGGCAGTTGAAAAGCTATATATCTTGCAAATCCATATCTCTAACATTAAATTGTTTTTCTTATTTTTCTTAACCTGTTTTATTTTCAAATACATTATCCAACAATAAGCAATTAAAAAATAACAAGGAATAAAAAACAGACAAAAAGAACAGTTCGAATAAGCGAAATCAATTACTTTAAAGTTTTAAGCTCTTATTTCTCCGATTGACATCGCCTAATCAAAACTTTCATTAGAACCTTTTTTTTAGAGCATTTAATAAGCTTTCTAATGGTATTCTTCCGTTTACCAAGATTCTCAACCTTTTTCGAGATATTAATGAAAGTAAACAAAGTTACTAAAACTTTTTATGTCTGTTATTAAAATATTTTATTCTAACCCTTCCTAAACTCCAAACGTAACAAAAATTTAAACATATTAGTTTTAATGAAAGTAGAACATGCAGAAAATGTTTCAACTGAATCCCATGATTCTAAGTACCCAAACCAAAAACGGTATTCAAAAAGTATTTTTCCAATTTTCTCGAAAACGGTTAAAGCTATCGCCTTAAAATGGTTCAAAAAAAAAAAATGGAAAATGGCATTCGTTTTCCTAGCCCAAGAAGCCTATAAAACGAGTACTTACAAGCTTATGAACTCAAAAACGTAAGCGTAACGATTTTTTTTGCGCGAATTTCGCCCCAAACGTCATCTTCCAGTGGGCGGATTCTGCTGGTTAACGAACTTGACCTTTCAAATTGGACGACGGATTTTTGTACCAAATTTCATCACAATCGGACAATTAGGGAAGCCAGAAATGAGCGAACAGACAAATATATATATATATATATATATATATATATATATATATATATAAATATACATATATATATATATATATATATATATATATATACAAATTTGAACCACCGTTATTTTCGGTCTCTAGGGGTTCTGAAACGCGAAATTTTCTAGTCGGCACTTCCGGATTGTTTTATTGTATCAACCTTATAAGCGGGGTTCCTCCCTTTGGGGGAGGGAGGAACCGCGCTAAAAAGCAATAAAAAACCAAGGGAAAGAGACAACAATTACAAAAAGTCCGACTCGCAGGAACTGCGTCATCTTAGCGCGGTTCCATTCATATCCCTAGTGTTATTTTGTAGACTTAGAATAGAAACAGTTATTACTTTGTTTGCATCATTCCTAATGTAAACAAATATGAAAAAAAAAACAAAAAACAAAAAAAAAACATGACTTTCGGCTAGGGATGAAACTATCCTAAGCAGAAAATACTCTTTCTGCCGTCCCAAGTTTCGGTCTACGAAGACTCTTCTACGAATATATTTCTAATTTACTTAACTTGCAGTGCAAACATATCCATTTTACTTTTAAATGCAATTAAACAAAATAAAATTGTACATGAAAATGAGAAAGTATTGTTATTTTTTATTGAACTACGGCCACATTCAACCACAAAATATAATTATATTTCTAGTACAGAATTTGGCTGCATGACTTCCTACAGGTAAAGGTAACTGTCAGCTGTCCTAGAATGCTTGATGAGAACAATGAATCTTGATTTATGAAGTGCAATACCAGCCTACCTGAACCGGCCTACTACCTCGACCCGGACTGACTCTACACAGAGAATATTTACGTTTTCAGTTCTGTTACAGGTTCAAAGAATTTGTATTTATTCCCCTGTTTTATTGAGAAATACATCCTCCTCCTTGAAGCAATAACAAAATAACAAGAAATAAAAACAGACAAAAAGAACCGTATAAATTACCGAAATCAATTATCGTTTATCAAACTTCTAAGTTATATGTACTTATTTCTCCGTTTGACATCGCCTAATCAAAACTTTCTTCAGAACCTGTTTTCTAGAGCATTTAGTAAGCTTTCGAATGGAAACCATCCGTTTACCAAGATTCTCAACGGTTTTCGAGATATTAACGAAAGTATAAAAGGTTACCAAAACTTTTCTTGTCTGTTAATAAAATATTTTATTCTAACCCTTCCTTTACTCCAAACGTAACTAAAATTTCAACATATTAGTGTTGATACAATTCGAACATGCAGAAAATGTTTCAACTGAATCCCATAATTCTAAGTACCAAAATCAAAGACAAAAAGAACAGTTCGAATAAGCGGAATCAATTACTTTAAAGTTTTAAGCACTTATTTCTCCGATTGACATCGCCTAATCAAAACTTTTATCAGAACCATTTTTGAAGAGCATTAAGTGAGCTTTCTAATGGTCATCTTCCGTTTCCAATGATTCTCAACCATTTTCGAGATATTAAGGAAAGTATACAAAGTTACCAAAACGTTTTATGTCTGTTAATAAAATATTTTATTCTAACCCTTCCTAAACTCCAAACGTAACAAAAATTTCAACATATTAGTTTTAATGAAAGTAGAACATGCAGAAAATGTTTCAACTGAATCCCATGATTCTAAGTACCCAAACCAAAAACGGTATTCAAAAACTATTTTTCCAATTTTCTCGAAAACGGTTAAAGCTATCGCCTTGAAAATGGTTTCATTCGTTTTCCTAGCCCAAGAAGCCTATAAAACGAGTACTTACAAGCTTACGAACTCAAAAACGTAAGCGTTACGATTTTTTTTGCGCGAATTTCGCCCCAAACGCCATCTTCCAGTGGGCGGATTCTGCTGGCTAACGAACTTGACCTTTCAAATTAGACGACGGATTTTTGTACCAAATTTCATCACAATCGGACCATTCGTCTTCTATTTAGAGAGCGAACAGACAAATATAAATATATATATATATATATAAATAAATATATACATATATATATATATATATATATATATATATACAAATTTGAACCACCGTTATTTTCGGTTTCTAGGGGTTCTGAAACGCAAAATTTTCTAGTCGGCACTTCCGGATTGTTTCATTGTATCAACCTTATAAGCGGGGTTCCCCCTATGGGGGAGGGAGGAACCGCGCTAAAAATAAAAAGCAATAAAAAACCAAGGGAAAGAGACAAAAATTACAAAAAGAACGACAAAAACCCGTTCATAAGAACAAAACAGACGTATTTGAAGTTTTAAGCACTTATTTCTCCGATTGACATAACCTAATCAAAAATAGTTTTAGAATCATTTTTGTAGAGAATTTAGTAAGCTTTCAAATAGTTTCAATCCACTTACCACGATTTCCCAACCGTGTTCGAGATATTAATGAAAGTATACGAAGTTTCCAAAACTTTTCATGTCTGTTCATAAAATATTTTATTCTAACCCTTCCTTAACTCCAAACGTAACATAACTTTCAACATACTAGTTTTAATGAAAGTAGAACATGCAGATAATGTTTCAACTGAATCCCGTTATTCTAAGTACCCAAACCAAAAACGGTATTCAAAAACTATTTTTCCAATTTTCTCAACAACGGTTAAAGCTATCGCCTTGAAAATGGTATCATTCGTTTTCCTAGCCCAAGAAGCGTATAAAAAGAGTACTTACAAGCTTATGAACTCAAAGTCCGACTCGCAGGAACTGCGTCATCTTAGGCGGTTCCAGTTGTTTTTGTTTTTTTTTGTTTTTTTGTTGTTTTTATTACGGCACATCTACATCTAGGTCATTAGCGCCGACATCCATGTTGTAGCGAGGAATTTCACTAGCGAGCCGTGGGATGATAAAATTCCTGCCGGAGGTTGGGAATCGAACCCACCATCTCCCGCTTATGAATCCAAGGCGCTAGCCATTAGACCACGGGAGACCCCGGTTCCTGTTCATATCCCTATTCTCATTTTAAAAGCATAGAATAGAAACAGATAATATTTTCCTCGGCCTTTGTTCAAAGGGTTTTATGGCTATACCTGGGGTCAGGTCCGCAAGACCCTAGAATCCTCTTCTACCGATACTTCATTTCATACGTTTCAATGAATTGGAAAATATCAAATATTTTCACACATTCCTGTGTTCTTTTACTATAGTAATAATTCTACAGATAAAATCAATTAAAAAATGAAATAAAAAAACCAACAGCATAAAGGCAATTGAAAATATTCAAAAGACGTCAACGAATCTTTTTCTCTTGGCAAGCTATATTTCTAACAATGAATTGTTTTTCTTATTTTGCCTAATCTGTTTTATTGTAAAATACATTATCCAACTATAAGCAATTAAAAAATAACAAGGAATAAAAACAGACAAAAAGAACAGTTCGAATAAGCAAAATCAATTACTTTAATGTTTTAAGCACTTATTTCTCCGATTGACATAGCCTAATCAAAACTTTCATCAGAACCTTTTTTGTAGAGCATTTAGTAAGCTTTCTAATAGTATTCTTTCATTTCACAAGATTATCAACCTTTTTCGAGATATTAAGGAAAATATACAAAGTTACCAAAACTTTTTAAGTCTGTTAATAAAATATTTTATTCTAACCCTTCCTTAACTCCAAACGTAACAAAAATTTCAACATATTAGTTTTAATGAAAGTAGAACATGCAGAAAATGTTTCAACTGAATCCCATGATTCTAAGTACCCAAACCAAAAACGGTATTCAAAAACTATTTTTCCAATTTTCTCGAAAACGGTTAAAGCTATCGCCTTGAAAATGGTTTCATTCGTTTTCCTAGCCCAAGAAGCCTATAAAAAGAGTACTTACAAGCTTATGAACTCAAAAACGTAAGCGTTACGATTTTTTCTGCGCGAATTTCGCCCCAAACTCCATCTTCCAGTGGGCGGATTTTGCTGGTTAACGAACTTGACCTTTCATATTGGACGACTTATTTTTGTACCAAATTTCATCACAATCGGACAATTAGGGAAGCCAGAAATCAAAATCGGACCATTCGTCTTCGACCTAGAGAGCGAACAGACAAATATATATATATATATATATATATATATATATATATATATATATATATATATAAATATATACATATATATATATATATATACAAATTTGAACCACCGTTATTTTCGGTCTCTAGGGGTTCTGAAACGCGAAATTTTCTTGTCGGCACTTCCGGATTGTTTCTTTGTATCAACCTTATAAGCGGGGTTCCTCCCTATGGGGGAGGGAGGAACCGCGCTAAAAACGTAAGCGTTAGGATTTTTTCTGCGCGAATTTCGCCCCGAACGCCATCTTCCAGTGGGCGGATTTTGCTGGTTAACGAACTTGACCTTTCAAATTGGACGACAGATTTTTTTACCAAATTTCATCAAAATCGGACCATCAGGGAAGCCAGAAATGAGCGAACAGAGAAATATATATATATATATATATATATATATATATATACAAATTTGAACCACCGTTATTTTCGGTCTCCAGGAGTTCAGAAACGCGAAATTTTCTTGTCGGCACTTCCGGATTGTTTCATTGTATCAACCTTATAAGCGGGGTTCCTCCCTATGGGGGAGGAAGGAACCGCGCTAAAAACGTAAGCGTTACGATTTTTTTTTGCGCGAATTTCGCCCCAAACGCCATCTTCCAGTGGACGGATTTTGCTGGTTAACGAACTTGACCTTTCAAATTGGACGACGGATTTTTGTACCAAATTGCATCAAAATCGGACCATTCGTCTTCTACCTAGAGAGCGAACAGACAAATATATATATATTTTTTTTTTTTTTTTTTTTTTACAGCGCATCTACATCTAGGTCATTAGCGCCGACATCCAGGGTTTAGCGAGGAATCTTACCAGCGAGCCGTGGGATGATAAAACTCCTGCCGGAGGTTGGGAATCGAACCCACCATCTTCCGCTTATGAATCCAAGGCGGTAGCCATTAGACCACGGGAGACCCCTCTATATATATATATATATATATATATATATATATATATATATATATACAAATTTTAACCACCGTTATTTTCGGTCTCTAGGGGTTCTGAAACGCAAAATTTTCTAGTCGGCACTTCTGGATTGCGTCATGAGATCAACCTTATAAGCGGGGTTCCTCCCTATGGAGGAGGGAGGAACCGCGCTAAAAGAGAGGAGGGCTGCCGATAATCGAGAAAGAGGGGCGCCGCTGGTTAGTAGACACAGGGAGCTCTTGCACAATAATCAGCCAATACGTTTTGAAGCCGGAAAACGGAGAGATTCAGGAGTGTAAGTGTACGCTGTCAACGCTAGGTGGCCGATGTGCAGTGGAAGGCGAGTTGAAGTGGTCCCTACAACCATGGGGGCATCCCATGGAAACGATTACCATTCATGTTGTAAAAACTTTACCAGCGGGCTATGACGGAATTACGGGGTACGATCTCATCGTAAGAGCGGGAGGAGCTGTGAAGCATAACGGTATAACATGGAAGGTAATAATTGGGCAACGAACTTACCGCGTAGATAGTAAACGCCCTCAACCTACTAGTCAACTAGGCGCAGTAACCAGGACAAGGAACGAGTTTGAAGCACTTCAGAAGCTATATAGCGACTTATTCTGGCAGGAGGGGCACGCTTGGCGTCACGGGAAAAACGGTACACGAGATGCCGTTCAAAGAAGAACGAGTAGTTTACGTCGAGGAAAGCCGATACCCACATACCATGAAAGACGTCATCCGCCAGGAGTGAGAGACCCTATGGGCGCAAGGAATCATAGTACCCATTACCCAGACTGGAGGATATCCTCGACCGATTACAAGAAACGAAAGTTTTCAGCACACTGGACCTGAAAGCAGGGTATTTCCAGATTCGAGTACACTGAAAGGACGTGGAGAACTGCCTTCTCGTTCGAGAGAGTGCACTACAACTTTACAAGGATGCCTTTCGAGTGGAGAATGCGCCTACCTCCTTTCAAAGGTTAATGGACGAATTCCACCAAGGACTGGGCGAAGATTTCGTCCAAGTCTACATGAGCGACCTCCTGGTTTTCAGCATATCCACCGAATCTGCCTCTTGAACGATGCGTCTACGGCGGGTAAAATCACGTATCTCTACGTCGGCAATGCAACACTGTGGAACCGCGTGGCTACGTTGTGGAGGAACGAACTCATTGGCCTTCATCCCAGTTTTTTATCCGCTGGGACAAGATTCATGACGCACGTACTTCAGAAACGTACTCGCGACGAACCCGAACTTCGGCTGGAAGCGGAGAAGAGGAAACGTGTCGCACGCACGAATGAGCAATTGCGAGATATCGCCACCCCACGCCACATCGGCGATATAGTCTACAGACGAGTTCCCTCAAATCGCCGAAAGCTACCCTTTTAGCGCGGTTCCTCCCTCCCTCCATAGGGAGGAACCCCGCTTATAGGGTTGACCTCATGACAAAATCCGGAACTGCCAACTAGAAAATTTTACGTTTCAGAACCCCTAGAGAACGAAAATACCGGCGGTTCAAATTTGTATATATATGTCTGTTCGCTCTCCAGGTCCCAGACGAATGGTCTGATTTTGATGAAATTTGGTACAAAAATCTATCGTCTAATTTGAAAGGTCAATTTCGTTAACCAGCAGAATCCATCCACCGGAACATGTATTTTTGGGCAAAATTCGCGCGAAAAAAATAGTTGCGCTTACTTCATATGCTTGCAAGTACTCGTTTTATAGGTTTCTTGGCCTAGAAAAACGAATGGAACCATTTTTAATAGTTGTTAAATCAAGCTTTTGGTACTTAGGATCATCGAATTCAGTTAAAATATGTTCTGCATGTTTGAAATTCATACATACAAAGTTGTTTAAATTTTGGTTACGTTTGGAGGTAAGGAAGGATTAGAATAAAACATTTTATTAAGAGACATGAAAAGTTTTGGGAACTTCGCATATTTTCCTTTATATCTCGAAAACAGTTGTGAAATCGTGGTAAGGGGATAGAAACCATTCGAAAGCTTACTAAATGCTCTATAAAAGTGGTTGTAAAGACATTTTTGATTAGGCGATGTCGATCGGAGAAATGAGCCCTTAAAACTTCAAACACGTTTGTTTTGTTCTCTTGAACGAGTTTTTGTCGTAGTTTAAATCATTTTTTAATATTTGTCTATTTCCCTTAGTTTTTCATTGCTTTTATTTTTGTAATTGCATATATTAGGAAAATGTATTTGTCTGTAAAACAGGATACGTAAAATGAGAATGAATTTACTGTTGTTAGAAATAGATGGGTTAGAAAAATGAGGGCACCCTTGCATAAATTCCTAGCAAAATAAAAATTTGCATAAACGTTAGGAACACCATTATAATGGATTTTTTTTTTTTTTTTTTTTTTTTTTTTTTTTTTTTTTTTTTTTTTTTTTTTTAAACTCGTTTCCTCCTTCTCTCCATAGATAGGAAAACTGATTCTGACATCGACCAAATGACGTAATCCGAAAGTGCCGACTAAAAGATTTCACGTTTTAGGACTCGTAGATAACGAAAGTAGAGGAGGTTCAAATTGAAATATATTTTTGAGTAATTAAATGAATTTTTGTATGAAAAGTCCAGTAGTTAAAATTATAAATATTAATAGAAATTGGAAAATATGTATTAAATAGAACTCATTAAACAGGTAAATGAAAAACCGTCTAGTTCCTTCACAACAGTTTATTTCCACGCTGAGCGCTTTCGGTAGCTATTGCTACCATCCTCAGAACTATAATGAGTTCAGCTTCACTGCTGAGGGCTGACTCCTCAGCAGTGAAGCTGAACTCATTATAGTTCTAAGGATGGTAGCAAGAGCTACCGAAAGCGCTCAGCGTGGAAATAAACTCTTGTGAAGGAACTAGACGGTTTTTCATTTACCTGAAGATCTTCCTTCTCTGCCAGCAACCTCAAAGTTTTTGAACTCATTAAACCTTTTACAGAGAACTCCATTATAACATTTCTTAAAGAAAAGGATAGCAGATTATTTATTTATTTTATTTTAAGGGTTTCACATCTATGGCGATAAGCTCTTCGATAGAAGATTACCCCAGGAGTAAGATATAGCAGATTTCCATTTGCTGGAAAGGCCAATGTGGTTTGATTTATGACATGCCCGCCCCTTCTTTACCTAATCTTCCAAAGTGCAGCCTAAACGTCCAATATAGAGTTTTGCTTGAAGATCTGACTTTTTTTTTCTCCTAGCTAAGTCCCAACCATCCCTTGAATTCGCATCACCTCAACGGCTAACTATCTTCATCTCATTTAGTATTTCTGTTCGCTCTCTAGCTGGCTAAAAAATGGGCAGATTTTAATGAAATTAGGTATTATTCCTTTACAAATGACACTCGGGAACCGCGCTAAGAGGACGCAGTTCCTGCTAGTCGGACTTTTTTTTTTTTCTGCTTGAAGCTTTGTAGTCTTTGTTTGTATTGTAGTTCCTGGCTGGCCAGGAACTGCGGGGGGCTGTTATAGGATAACAGACTCCACTATGCAAATAAACTCAAGCAAGGTATAACAGGGTGTGTAAGCCTGAATAAAGTTAGACAACCTTGACCCCCCTCCTATATTTAGTACCTTAGACTAAGTAAGTCCCCCATTTGTAAAATGTCACAGTCCCTTCTAGTACAGGAACGGCCAAAATTAAAAACGACAATTATGAAACAAAACAGACTCTGGCCATCACCAGAACAAACTCTGTTTATGTGCCATAATAAGGCATTAAGAGAATTTTCTGAGCAGCTTTACATTGCAATGGGAAGATTGAATGCCTATTACAAATAAAATGTGTTATTAAGCATTTTATGTGGTAGTACTAAAATTTAATTTTTCTAATTTTAAATCTTGTTGATTATTCATTTTATTCTTTATTATTCATGTTTTGGTTTACTTCATTTTTATATTCTGTTCTTTTGTTAAATTTTCTCCATTTGTTGTATTTTGATAGTTTTAATTTGAAAACTTTTAAATTTTAACTAAAACTAATATGTTTGAACAAACAAAATATGTTAATATACAAATGCAAGTGATATGCTGTTTATTGCACGAGACTTGCAGACAAAAATAAACTCCCTTCTTGCAGGGTTACTCTAAGGAGGAAACAAATAAAATATATATATCTATATATATATATATATAGATATATATATATATATATATATATATATATATATATATATATAAGTTAATTGTTAAAACTCAGATTACTTACCCCTAAGTTACTGGTTACGTCTATTGAAAGCATTACAAAGCCATCATGAAAACGAGGATGCAGAATTAGCAGATGCTGGTTATTACTGTCAGGTGATGAAAATAATTTGTACCTTTCATTATATTTTGACATTAATATTTTCATTAATCCTTGATACCATGTCACAGGCTGAGAAAGCATTGGTGCCAGTCTTGAGTCTAAGTCAAGAAAGCTCTGGATGTGTGCCAAGTCTTTCATTTCAAAAAGTTCATTGTAAGATAGTGAGTTCTAAATTAAAAATAATGTCTATTAACCATATTTTTAATAAAAGAAGAATGTTATAAACAATAAGGATTAATATAGACAATAAGAGGGATTGAAAGTTAGAAAACGTAGCTCTAAAAAAAAAAAAAAAAAAATGGTTCTACTCATTCCTCTTTCTAAAAACTAAATGATAATTTGAGAGACGTTTTCAGTAAGGTCTTCAACCCCCCACAGGCTGGCTTCAACCCAGCATCTCGAAGGCTTAACTGACCACCCAGGCATTCCACGATTCAATATATGGTAATGTACACCAATTTAATTTTTGAATAATATGTGAATAATAATTTGCTAATAGAAAGTAACATGAATTACACTGGTCAACACAATTTTTGTTTCCTTCGTTTTCCTTTACTGTTATAGGGTATTTCGAAGGCCCTGACTATGATAACATTACTGGGAGATTGCTAACAGCTTTATTTTGTGAAATATAATGTTTTACTGTGTTGGCGGCCTCGACTAACTAAAGGCACCTATACAACATTGTTTGTACCAACTTTCACCTCGTACAGGGTTAATTCCATTTATTCTCACAACGCAGAAGTAGCAATCATAATGATGGTTTTGAGGTTCTCGCCAAATCTTAGGAGCTACAAACTTTACTGCACTTCTTTTCCCATTGGACCATATCCATAGACACACAACACATTTATGGCAGACAATATGGGGAACCCATGGCTTGTCCTGATTGTACAAATCTATATTGAAGTATTGATGATATACAGTTTTTACTAAGTCCAATTCTCGATATTATTCAAATATATATTCACCACAAATATAACAAAAACAACCTGGATTAAGCACACAACACTATCAGGTCGAACGCATATCAAAAACAATCACAAAATAGATTTTTTTGTCCAAAAAAAAATTGAAAATCGAAGTCAAAATACTACACAAGGTTTAATAAGCTATAACAGAAAAGAAAAAAAGCTGTTACAGAAACATTGTTGTCATATTTACAACATAAGCTTCAAATTTAGTTAGAAACAACAAAATAGTCTCAGGAAACAAACTATTTCTTTGTTTTTGTTGACCAGTGTGGACAAAATCTCATTGTCCTGCTCATTCCCTTAATAAACTTTGTCAAGCAATAACAAATTTTCATTTTTTTATTTTTTTTTAACATTAAAGAAAAATATACAACTAATGCAGAAGTATCTACAAAATATATTTCTTCACTACCATAACATAGACAAAATGATGAAAGTTAATTAATTACCCATACCGAAGAAGAGTTTGATAATAGTTTATTCCACAAAAGATGTACTCTGCAGTCAACAGATCCTTTTTTTATCATGTTTTCTATGTTTTTACAAGCAGCAGTTGCTTCCTCAACAATTATCTGATGCATTAGTTGTTCATGAGATGAATAATAACCAAGATAGTTCACTGCTTCTGGTCTGTAAAGAGATATTTACAGAATCAGAAAATACCGCAAAAGAATATTTGTCAAAATAAGATATAAGAAGATTTGTAAAAATCTCCAATGCATTCTCAGCTCTTGTGATGCATTATATTCTGAGAATATATGTTTTTTTAAGTGAATTTACAAAATTGTAAAATAATTGGTTGATAAATAAATATAAATTGTTAAAAATATTATTTTTGTATATGGCTCAAATATATTTTCATATAAGGTTGTCACAGTTATGACAAAAAATACAATGAAGCTTTGAGTAAACCAAAGCTCAGAAAAATCTATAATGCCTTTTCCATTATCTCTACGTTAGTAAAATATGTACAATAAGTAAATTTGTTCAATTTGTTTTTAATATAAACACATGTAAATTTTTAAGGATTTTAGACATTTTTTTTTCATTTAAACCTTCTTCAGGACCCCCTCCCCCCATCAATGTATTATTTAAAACAGAACAGCCTCAAATCAATTATGTAAATAAAGTGAAAAAATATCTGAATTATCTTAAGTGGTCTACTTGAATGTGTGAGCAGTTTATATATATATATATATATATATATATATATATATATATATATATATATATATATATATATTAGGGTGGCCCTTATTTTTCAACTTTCTAAAAGTTTACCTCCGACCCCCCTATCTTGTTCCAATCAACAAAATAACTACCTATCTGTGCAAAATATAAACTCAATCGAACAACTGTGAGGCGACTCTTATTGACCTTGAAGTCTGGAAATGTTCACCCGAAAATAATTCGTTCAGAAAATTTGTTTTAAGGTATTTTATTTGAAATTACTTCTAATCAGGTAATTACTTCTGATGCAGGATTACAATAACGTTTTCACAAAAGTTGAAGCTCAGAAACAAATAGTTTTGCAGGGAAGGAAAAAAATACCCAACGGCTACTAAATAGAAAAATATACTGTTCAATATTTGTTTTTTATTGTTCACATTATGCCTTGATTCTATAGAAATTATTAATGTAAATGAGAACTGTCTTATACTAATTGTGTGCATTAGTAAAATCCTAATAATGTTTTTTTTAAATTTTCCATGTTCTTCCAGAAATTTTTAAAATTAACATTTGAGGTATTTGATTCCGAATGATTTTAAACAATTTCTGGTGTTGCCTTGATGTAACTACGTAAATTTTTCTGAGAAAATGATTGAGATAGAGAACAGTATATCCCTTTTAACGGAATTAATCGTTGCGCACACTATGTTTCAATTTCAAATTGTTTGAGGGTCGGCTAGCAGTTGTCCGATTGTGCTGAAATTTTGCAGAGCTAGTTTTTTTGTTGATTGGAACAGAATTGGGGGGGGGAGCAGCAAAATTTTGACTTTCAAAAAAATTCCCTATAGTTAAGGGCCACTCTAATATATAATAATAAATATTATAAATTAAATAACTTTATTTTACTTTTCTTTATAGTTCTTTAGCAAGAGTGATACAAATGGTTTCCTCCAGAGGACAATGTCAACTGTTCGTTTCAATTAGAGTTTATACATTTAAAATTGGTCTCGGCAAACGATTACAGACGATTACATGTAAAATAAGTCAATAGTATTTTGTTGTCCTAATTCTGATAACGTTAAATTGTTAACTCTGCAAATTATTGTAACTTATTATTATTATTAAATAAATAAATATTAAATAATTTAATAACTTGTAATACATTTAGTATTATATAATCATTTAATAATAATAATAAATTGAAAATTTTGTAAAGTTATACCTACTTCGCTCATACAGAAACAAACATTATATTTTAAAAGCATAGCCCCTTTAACCTCTGTAGAATAAAGTTTTTACAATAATTTGCAGAGTTAACAATTTAACATTATCAAAATTAGGACAACAAAATACTATTGACTTATTTTGCATGGAATGTGGAGTATACCTAGTTGAGGATTACCTAGTGGAGCTGGGCCCTACTATAGGTGGAGTATCAGCCTGTTTCTCTCGTACAGGATACTACACTCAGGGTCAAAATGTTAGACACACCCTTGAAATTTCGAAAACTGAATATATTTTTTTTCAAATTGTGGTTCAAGCTTATTTTATAAGTTATTTCAAATGTATATAATAGTAAAAAAATGTGATTTATAGTTTACCTCTGTGCTATATCAAGAGGTAAATAAATAACGGATAATGTCTTTATTTTGGTGCGTAAAAATGTTAGACACACTTGTTGTTATTAACAATCCTTTAATTTTCTAATGGTTGATAAGGCATTTTTAGACCTTAAACCTTGAAAAGCATTAAGATTTGACATTTTCCATTTCTCCTGTGGTCAATTTCAATGACAACAGCTGTGAATTTTCCAGTTAAAGAATAAGAAAAAGGAAGTGGTTGTCTCGAGAAGAGCCCCCGGCTACACATGGATGAGATGGATTGTACGGAGATTCCAAGTCACATAAAACTAAGTTTATCGAATCTAGCCCACTTAATTCCGTTCGGAGAGCCGTACGGTACCGATTGCTCAACTGGAAGACAACCACCTCCACATCTTAGGCAGAAACAATTGATCTAAGAATCGCATCCCACTCATGCAAAACAGCCAAAGCAATAGCATAGGAGCCGGTGTTTATACCAAGTCTAGGCGGGTGCAGGGATTACTGGAAGGAACAAAAAACATAGTGAGAAAAGATAGAACGCGCAAACCTCTTTCATCATAAAATGGCTTTTGCAGAAAGCGTTATCTTTAGGACCAATTAATGGAGGAAAGTTATTTTTTCTGATAAGAAAACATTTGATTTGGATGGACTTTATGGTTTTCCTTTTCATTTTCATGTTTAAGAAAAGTAGAACTTATATTACCCAGGTGGCAAGTGAGCGGAGGAAATGTTATGGATTGGGCAGATATTAGGTTCATGAAGAAAGGCTACTTGGTGTTTCTGTCTAAGAAAATATATATAAAAGAGTATTCAAAATTATTAGAAGAACAAAAAAACACTTTCAATCAGATGACAGAAGGTTCACTTGCATTTCAGCAGGACTATGCTCCAATTCATTATGCAGGAATAATTAAGGAATGGATCATCTGAAGGAATATAGACAAAACTAGATTGGCCACCTATTTTTCCAGACCTTAATATTATTAAAAATGCCTGGGGAATTCTCACAAGAAGAGTATATAGGAAGTCAAGACAGTATTCCACAATCGATGACCTAAAAAGTGAAAATCTAGCTTCCTGAGACGACAAACCTCAGGAAACATTAAAAAATTATTTTATTCAATTCCAAATTGAATTTTTGAAGTAATAAAAGGTTAAAAGGTGATGGAAAAGCCACAGCATTTTAAATTCCTCTTTTATTATTTTTTCTTCCAGTGTGTCTATCATTTTGACGCACATAGAATCCGTTTTTAAGCATTTTTATTTTATATATATTTTGTAAAGGGTTATAATACTAAATGGCATTGCCCGATAAGTTTAAGATAAGTTAAAAATAATTGAATTCGTATTTGTTTGTTGATCTATTCAAATGAAAAGTCAAAAATAATATTTTGCATAGTGTGTCTAACATTTTGACGCTGAGTGTATTTTGTTACCAACTCATTTTTTTTTAATTTTGAAAATTCTAATAGCTGTTTCTTAAAGGAAATGTAATGGAGTATCCAAAATCGCAATAAGATTTTTTCTAACAATTTTGTAAAAAATTCATTTAAAGTTGTGAAAAATTGGCATTTTTGCATGTTTTTTTTTGTTTTTTTGGCTAAAACTATATTTTTTACAAAAACTAACCAACTTATCAAACATCCAACGTTATATTCGTCCCCAAAAGCATTAAAAATTATAGAAACCAGAACGCCCAAAACATTTCTGTAGACAGAGTAAATTTTAAGATTCAGAATTATAAAAAACAAATTAAAAGCCCTATATTTCAAAAACTTGACGTATACGGAAAAAAAAACTAATGCCATATTCGGATTCAGTACACCCGGAGATCCCCAAAATAGTGGTTCAATTCCGTGTTACCAAATCGGCATCGACTTTTGGAATAATGTTTTCGCAGGTCGAACGTTGAGAAGGCGGGGGAGTCATTTCCGCTAGGATACTGTCAGTTTCCTCTTGTGGTGCCTGAAACTTTCTTCCGTTTGAGATTTTAATTTATATTTTTAACGAAAGATCAAACCTTACCAATAACTGTTTCTATTCCTTCACTAATATCACTAGGGCTATGTACGGAACCGCGCTAAGACGACGCAGTTCCTGCAAGTTGGATTTTTGTGGTTGTTCTTTTCAATTGCGAGGTTTCCAAAATATCTCCAACAAAAGCTGGATTTATTTTTTTAGTTAAAGTGCACGGTTATATAAAATTATTTTATTTTACGATTTTCCAATCCAAAATTTGTCATTTTCTAATCAAATAGCACAACACACAAGTGTTTACTCGACCAGAAGCTAAGAGCAGAATGGCGCTGGCCGGTCACTACGCAGTACACTCGCAGCTTTCCTTCCCCTACACAACCGCTACACCCTTTCGTCCCGTATTGTCAACCAAATCGACGCGCCGGCTGACTACACTCAGCGGTAGCGGCGCCGCTCAACAGTGGCGCGGCGTAGCGGCACCGGTCGCGGTGTATGCCACAAGTGCCACGGTGACGCCCGTGGCACTTGTAGCATACAATCATTCGGTTTACAGTGCCACCGGATTCACCCCCTTTGAGGTGCTATTACGAACATGAGGTGAGGCCATAGTCATCCACTTTTAAAGCCATATCTGTAATCATTTTCGAGAAAAGTGGGAAAATCTGAAGTTTTCTAGAATATTCCTTTATGCTATTAAACACGGATTCAGTTGAATATTTTTCAAGATGATTGACATTCATTCAAACTAAGGGATAACATTTCGGTTACGTTTGTTGTTCAGGATATATTAGAAATAAAATAGTTTATAAAAATACATGATCAGTGTTCAGATTTTCTTAAACATCTCGAAAACGATTGGGAAATTGTGGCAAATGGAATGTAATGAGGTTGACCTTACGATGTAATCCGGAAGTGCCGACTAAAAAAATTCTCGGTTCAGACCATATAGATCACGAAAATATAGGTGGTTCAAATTTGTATATACAGTAGACTCTCCCTAATCCGGTGTCGTCGGGAGCGGGGTATACACGGATTAGAGAAAACGACGGATTAGAGAATTCAGTTAGAAGCTGTCACATATGTATTTGAAAAACCTGATTATTTGAGGATATAATAATATGTAACATTTATAATATATTTATTTATTTGCATATTTAAGTAAAATTTAGGTACCAATTATAAAATAAATTCAAAATATGTAAATCCTTGCTGGTGTATATCAGGCGTTCAAGCCGCAGGTGACGTAGTAGAAACAGTTATTTTCTTAGAAGAAACACAATTACTTGCGTCTAAAACGAAACAGATATGCCTTCTTTGAATTTCATTTAATGAAATACCCCGAAACAAATGATTGGCTGGATAGGAAGGAAAGATTTTCTAGGAACTCATTGCTCTCAGAGACCACCGGATTAGAGAGAGCACCGGATAAGAGAAAACCCGATAAGGGAGAGTCTACTATGAACAAATGGCAGCTGTTACCGTGGGCCAAGAAAAGACTTAGAGGTGAAGCACTCCGCGTGGCTGAGAGAGTGCGCAGCAGAAGCTACGAGGAGTTGAAAGCAAACCTCGTTGAAAGGTTCGACGGCCGGAGGCATCGTCGGTGGATTATAAATAATTTCCGACAAGCCAGGCAACACCCGGACGCTGATGTAGCGGCATTCGTCAGGGATATGTTCGAAGTATAGAGACGGCTGAACCCAGACGGAGACGAAATATTAGAACACCTGGAGCTGCGCATTCAAACGGCGGTGGATTCTCTAATGCCTAGACTAACGTCGTTCCAGGACTTCGTCGAGGCGACGGAAAGTGTTCAAATGGGCATAGAACGGCGCCAGAGGCCCAAGAATACGTTTGCTTTTTTTGTTTTTTTATTCTTTTTATGGCATGTCAACCTTTTCGGTCGTTAACGCCATTTCTTTGAGAAGCGAGTAATCCGTGATGGTTGTAATCATCAAAGATTATTTGCGAACATATATTTTAAATGAATCTTGTCAGGAGCCATTCTCTTCAATGAGCAGCATATCATTTAACTTCGGTGGTGATACAAAAGAATACGTTTGGAGGCAAGCAGTTGCTGTGGCTCCAGTGTCCTGCCATCGACACTGGAGCCACAGCAAACTTCATGAGAAGCGGAGTGGTCAACACAGATAAGAGACTTTCCCAGGCCCGCCTGGTCATCCAAGCGGACGGGAAGACTACTTTTAAGACCCAAGGTATGACGCGAGTCCAGTTCGCCATCGGAGAAAACCTATACCAGGAGGAGTTTACTTATACCGGGAGCCGATATGTACTTTGGGTTCCCGTCCTTGTCAACGCACAAAGCCATCTTGGACCTGGGTCGCTCCTGTGTGCATCTGGGAACTGAATATCGGCAGAAGGTTTACTTCCAAAGAAAAACTATTTATTTCCACAATGAAGTATCATAAAAACTAGTACTCCACAGAACGGGTTACCCAAAAGGCTGAAGGAAGCGTTCGCGAAACTATGCGTCGACTTCCAACATATATTGTTTGGCAAAAGAGGCAACACATAGAATACGCCCCAAAAATGACAACTCCTTCTGTATCCGACCTTATTCATGCATCCAGGCGGAGAAGGACCTCATAAGGGAACAAGTGGAGGAAATGGCAGGCATTATCGAGCACAGCCCAAGCCCATATTGCTTCTTCAGAAGAAAAAAAATCTTCCATTGGATATTACACCACGAAGGAGCATTTAAGCAGCTTAAAAATGTCCTACGACAACCAAGAAAGCTCTATCGCCCCGCTGTGTGTAAAGCTGGCGTCTCATTTCGTGGAAATACAAAATTTTTTGAGAGTTCTGGCTTTATTTTCAATAGTTCTAGAGTTCTTGATGAATTAAATTAATAGTTCCGGCCTTTAAAGCAAAAAAAATGGCATAACAAATGATTTGCCAAGTTCACACAGCAAATCATTTTTGTTTTTCGACATTTTCCTTATCAACAATTATCAGAATTCAAACAATCATAGATTTGTAAGAGTTCTGAGGATAGTTCTAGATTTTAGAAGCAAAAAAAAAACGATTAAAAAAGAAAAAATTATCCCGATATATACACGGTTTGAGATCAAAAGCCAATCAATAACTAGTTGTTTTGATTATTCTAAACGAGGCCTAATATAGTTAAAGTCATGTACAATGATTTTCCGAACAGTTCTGATACAAGGATTAATCGCAAGTATTTTTAAAAAATTATTATACCTGAAAAATACGTACATATTTGTAAAAATAAAAATTCGACGCCGGTCGAAATTTGAGAGTTTTGATTATTCTAAAAGAGTTCCAATATAGTTAAATACATGGCAAAAGATTATCCGAAGAGTTCTGATACGAGAACTAATCAGAAGTATTTTTCAACAATTATTACACTTGAAAAATACATGTGGTAAATTTCAAATTGCAACCACGGCCTATAAGAAGGAGTTCTGATTATTCCAAAAGAGTTCTGATATAGTTAAAGAGATGAAAAATGATTTTCCCAAGAGTTCTGGTACGAGAAATGATGAGAAGTATTTTTCAACAATTATTATACTTGAAAAATGCATGTGGTAAATTTGAAAGTGCGACCACGGTCTATATGAAGGAGTTCTGATTATGCCAAAAGAGTTCTGATATACTTAAAGAGATGTAAAATGATTTTCCCAAGAGTTCTGATACGAGAATTTATCGGAAGTATTTTTAAACAATTTTTATACTTAATAAATGCCTGTGGTAAATATGAAATTGCAACCACGGTCTATAAGATAGAGTTCTCATTATTCCAAAAGAGTTCTGAAATAGTTGAGGAGATGGAAAAAGATTTTCCCAAGAGTTATGATACGGGAACTTATCAGAAGTATTTTTAAACAATTATTATACTTGAAAAATGCATGTGGTAAATTTGAAATTGCAACCACGGCCTATAACAAGGAGTTCTGATTATTCCAAAAGAGTTCTGATATAGTTAATAACATGTCAAATGATTTTCCGAATTCAAATTTTGCGACATGCAGTTTTCAAGTATAATAATTGTTGAAAAATACTTCTGGTAAGTTCTCGTATCAGAACTCTTGGGAAAATCATTTTCCATCTCTTTAACTATATCAGACCTCTTTTGGAATAATCAGAACTCCTTCTTATAGACCGTGTTTGCAATTTCAAATTTACCACATGCATTTTTCAAGTATAATAATGGTTGAAAAATACTTCTGATTAGTTCTCGTATCAGAACTCTTCGGATAATCTTTTGCCATGCATTTAACTATATTGGAACTCTTTTAGAATAATCAGAACTCTCAAATTTCGACCGGCGTCGAATTTTTATTTTTACAAATATGTACGTATTTTTCAGGAATAGTAATTTTTTAAAAATACTTCCGATTAATCCTTGTATCAGAACTGTTCGGAAAATCATTGTACATGACTTTAACTATATTAGAACTCGTTTAGAATAATCAAAACAACTAGTTATTGATTGGCTTTTGATCTCAAACCGTGTATATATCGGGATAATTTTGGTATATTTTTTTCTTTTTTAATCGTTTTTTTTTTTGCTTCTAAAATGTAGAACTATCCTCAGAACTCTTACAAATCTATGTTTTTTTTTTAATTCTGACAATTGTTGATAAGGAAAATGTCGAAAAACAAAATGATTTGCTGCGTGAACTTGGCAAATCATTTGTTATGCCATTTTTTTTTTTTTTTTTTTTTTTTTTTTTTTTTTTTTTTTTTTTTTTTTTTTTTTTTTTTTGCTTTAAAGGCCGGAACTATTAATTTAACTCATCAAGAACTCTAGAACTATTGAAAAGCCAGAACTCACAAAACATTTTGATTTTCCACGAAATGAGACGCCAGCTTCACACACACATCGCCCCGCCTATGACGAACCGTTTATTCTCCAGACTGATCTAAGCGGAGTAGGAATTGCCGCGTTCCTTTATCAGGAGATTAGCGGTGAGCAGCAAGTGGTGTAGTATTGCAGTGCCAAACTAACTCCAACACAGGTGAGGTATCATATTAATGAACAAGAGTGCCTAGCGATAGTATGGGCCATAAAACGATACAGGCACTACTTGGAGGGCCACCGATTCAAAATGAGGACGGACAGTAGAGCGCTGATCTGGCTAAACCAGTCTAAGGAGACAACTCCAAAGTTAACCCGTTGGAGCCTTCTTCTCCAATAATTTTCCTTCGACGTAGAACACTGCGTCGGGGAAGAAAACGGTCTAGCAGACCTCCCCTCAAGACACCCATCAGATGAGGGCAAAGAAGAGAAAGATTTTGATGAGATCTACCGCCTCGTTCCACCCGAACTCACCGCACAGCTAATACATTAGACAATATCGCTGGAGACCAAAATATTGTCAAAACAACGGGAAGAGAACTGGCTACAGGCCAGGATAGCAGAGCTTGGGACCAAACCCATAAAAAACTATCTACTTAACGGGGAACGCCTGGAACACCGCGGTAAACTGTACAAGGACCCTACAAGAGACCCATGGTAGCACATTTGCAGGCCACCCAGGAGGAGAAGAAACTGCTCGAGCGATATAGACTCAAAAAGGATGTGCGGGAATGGGTATCTACATGCCTTACGTGCGCCTCAGTTAAGAGAGTAAGCCACGAACCACCCAAAGAGATGTTTTCCCACACACCAAAGGGACCTTTCGATACCGTAGCCGTAGATCTTATGGGCCCGTATGACGGAGACAATCGCGGTTACGCTAACATCCTGGTAGTAACGGATGTTTTTTCGAAGTGGGAGGAAGCCTTTCCGTTAAAGAAGGCCGGTGCAGCGGTGATCCTGTAGCGGTTGGAGGACGAGGTGTTTGAGCGTTTCGGTTTCCCAAAGGTCGTCATAACTTACAACGGCTCGTAGTTCCTGTCTCATTCTTTTCGACGGAAACTCGCCTCGTGGGGTATAAGACACAGGACGACCGCCGTATATCACCCCAGAGCAACCCAGCGGAGAGGCGGAACCAAGAACACAAGAAAAACCGACGAGCTCTTCAGATGTCGGAGCCTCAGAAAAGCTGGAGCGAAATCTCGGCATGGCGGCATTCCAGCAAAGAACAAAACGAAATGAAGCCACAGGACGGACACCGACAGCCACGCTCCTAGGATACGAAATAAGGATACCGGTGGAAGCTGGGATTACTCCTAACGTCGGGAACGTGGACGAAGTTCAAGCCGAAGTCATTCAAAGAGCGATACATTATAAGAAACGATATATTCGCGAATGGACAGCACCAAAACTTCAAGAAAGTGACAAAGTAATGGTCCGGACAAGATACACAAAAAAAGATACCTTCTCGACTTGGCTAGAACCACGATTGAGCATTATGGCAGCTGGAGGAAATTGTTACAGGGTGGAAAAAGGAACAGAGGAGAGTGCACCGCCATTTTGTTTTTGAAGTCATAAAACTTATTTTTTTTGGTTACTTTAAAATCCCATATAAAATTTATGAGATAAAGAATTGGAAAGTATTGATTTATTTGTTATCCATAAATTGGGGAAAATTACTTTGATTTTGACAACACAAAGTAGTATTACCCCTTAAGGGGTTGAAATATTCAAAGATTTGGAAAATGGATTGTTTAATAATAATGCAATAATCTGGGGATTGGGAAGTGTTTGTTTCATTAATTATATCAATGAAAATAGAAAATAAGTATAGATTGTAAATGTTTTATAAAATAAAGTTATAATTAAGACAAAAATACATTAAATAATTTGATAAAGTAATAAATCATACACAGGCACAAGTATCTTTGAATTATTGGCAAAAATAAATAAGTTATTTTCTTTCTACCTTAATTACAACCATATTTTGGAAATTAATTAGCCACCTACAAGCTTATATTTTATTTTTTGTTGTAATGATATATTATAGGTGCTCTATATTATAGCACAGACTTATTATTCTTATTTTCCAATCTGCAGTATTTCTTACCCAATTAAGAATATTCACTTTTTTGGTTGTTTATGGTGATTTTGTTTAAGAAATATTACTTCTTTTACTTTGTGTACTACCTACTTTATTTTATATATACATGTTTTGTAGCCTCCACGCCACTTTTTCAGGGGCTAAAGTAGACACACATGCAAGGTTCTAATAGCCCCTGAAAAGGTGGCAGGGTACAACAAAACATGTAGGACATTTGTAAAATAAAGTAGTGCAAGAAAAAGAAAAAAAAAGTACTATTTTTTAAATAACTATACCACAAACATCTATTAAAGTGAATATTATTAATCATTTTTTCCTTGCTTTAATTTTATTCCATTCATATAAATGTATATATAAGGAACAAATACATATGGACAAAATATAATTAGATTAAATTAAAATGATCAATAATTCATACATTCCCATGCATGAAAAAAAAATGTTAACAAAGAAGTAACTCACCTTTTTTTAATCCAAATGACTGTATTAATGAGATATTTTAACCAGTTTTCCCCATTTAAACAACACCTATTATTATTTTATCCATCCAGCTTGTTAGACCTAAATAAATTCTTTCCACCATTTTTGTAATATTTCAATCACCAAGTAATAGCCCCTTTTTGCTCCTAATATTAGTTTTCTCAAATAACAAGTGCAAATATATCAGTGCCTGTGTGTGTGTGCACATACACACACAAAAACACGTACATACACCCGTATACATAACTAAGCGGACACAACACAAAGCAACAGCTTGGCTTTAAAATTGTAGGGAGTTACCTTATTCCGAGAAGCTCAGCTTCTTGACTATTTTCAGAGGAATTACTTTGTAGGCTTGCCTCTGTATCTTGATAAATTAATTCCTCAGAATTAGATTTTTGTTGTATATTTAGGCAACTTACAGTTGATACGTTACAAAATTTTCCAAGTTTCCATTCCATTTCCAGTTTAGGATATACCGCTCTAACAAGGTTCAGAAAAACCATAACTAACATGCTTAAATTTTATAAATTTCAAAAGTAATCAACCTATATGGCTTCACAGTACTAAAACTTAAACATGAATGACACAAATGTCATACCAATCAATTAATTTATAACTTTAGAAGCATAAATATATCTTCATCTTTTATAAAATATTATATACACTCTTAATTGAATAGCTAAAATAATAATAATAATAATAATTATATATATATATATATATATGCATCAACTAATTTGTAGCTACAAGTAATAAGTATTTCCACTATGTAAAATAAACTAAATTCAAAGATATTTCCTTGTGTTAATTATTGATCATTAAATGTGAACAAATTATTAAACTTCAGACAATGGAATCAAGGATTTATTAACTCCTGTATTTACAATATCCTTTTACTACAAACCATTGTGTAAGAAAACCTTTTTTAAAATTAAATAGGATGCATGGGGTCTCCCTTGGTCTAGTGGAAAGCGCCTTGGATTTATAAGCGGGAGATGGTGGGTTCGATCCCCACCGGCGGCAGGAATTTTCTCATGTCAGGGCCCGTTGAGAAAATTCCTCACTGCACCCTGGATGTCAGCGCTAAGGGCCCAGATTTGTCGAAGCGCCGTTAAAAAAAAAAGTCTGTCACGCAGGAGATGCATAACTAAGCACTTTCCTCAGAATTTGGGTAGTGTAGACTGCTTTCCAGAACAATTTACTTAAAATTTCCTACATAAATAAAATAAAAACATGAATAGTTCTCTTTTCAATTTGTAATGAGTAACTGATCAATTATTAATTTGCTTCCAGAGTTATGTTTACACATGGTACCTACTACACTACGTAATAAATACAAAAAACCTCATATTATCGTATTTTGATCTAACGCAGGAACAGGATACAATCCCTCTAGATACAAAGCGTTCCTTGCGGCGGCTTTGTGAACCTATGTCTGGCGGGCTTTTCTATTGAAATATATTACAAAGTAAACCCCCGCTTTCCGATTGACCGATTCAGCTCATTTTTACAACACTTCTTTCTCATGAGTTACCCACGACGTATACCGCGTTTCGTTTCAATACAGCAGAAATTACGACCGGTATGAGTATATTAGGAATTTGGGTCCGGAGTAAACCCCCCCCCCCTTCTAATGAACCGATTTAGTTTATTTTTACAACACATATTTACCTGTAGATTACCACTACGAATACCGAGTTTCGTCGAAATATACCAAAAATCACGGCTGGTAGTGCCGAAGTGGTATTGTGGGTCCAGAGTAAACCCCCCCCCCCTCCTAATGAACCGATTTAGTTTATTTTTACAACACATATTTACCTGTAGATTACCACTACGAATACCGAGTTTCGTCGAAATATACCAAAAACCACGGCTGGTAGTGGCGAATTGGTATTGTGGGTCCGGAGTAACCCCCCCCCCCCTCCTAATGAACCGATTTAGTTTATTTTTACAACACATATTTACCTGTGGATTACCACTACGAATACCGAGTTTCGTCAAAATATACCAAAAACCACGGCTGGTAGTGGCGAATTGGTATTGTGGGTCCGGAGTAAACCCCCCCTCCTAATTAGCCGATTTAGTTCATTTTTATATCTCACTTTTCTCTCTATATTACCACTACGAATACCAAGTTTCGTTGAAATATAACAAATATTTCTATATAAAATACGGCTTATATGGTCAAATTAGTGTTTTGGATTCGGGGTAAACCCCCCCTTCCGGTGGACCGACTTTGGTGGTTAACGAACTCGTTCAATCGTTTGCTAATTGAATGCTATATACCAAGTTTCGTGACGAAAAAAACAAAAACTCTGGCCGCTATCGTGTTAACAGACACACACACATATATATATATATATATATATATATATATATATATATATATATATATATATAAATTTTAACGGGGATCATTTTCGGTGTCTACTAGGTAGGATCGATAAAGATTTGAAGAAATTTTTCAAAAATTCCGTCATGAGTCCAACCTCAATAGCTACTTTCCTTCGGAGGAAAGTGTTAAAAAAAAACAAGAAAAAAAAAAGTAGGATGCACATAAACATCTTCTAATAAAGTTGAACATTAAATACTAACACTGTAAAAATTTATAAGATTGATTTATAGCCAATAAGAAGGACCAAACATTTCTTTCTATACATCAAGCGCAAAACTCTCAGTCCTCAGCTACAGTTTAAGTTCTCAGGATCCGTACCAAAAGCATCAAATGGTTGACCATTTCCTTTTGACCTACATATTTATTTCTGAATGGTTAGGTTCTGTACAATTTAATTCATGAGTTACTTCCTTCATTTTTTTAGTTAAAACATTCCTAAGCCTATTCAAAGCAGACTTTTAATAGTGGATATGTAAATGAAGTAAATAGTTGATGTATGTTTAACTTTAAAAAAATAATATAAATAGTGGCACATTCACCAGTTAGCCATCTAAAAGAAATCATTTTGAAAGTAATGCCTCAAGATAATCATACATTGACCCTACAGAATATATTTGATATGCGTGTGACCCTCATAATGTGCTCACAGTTCAGAGAAATGAGCACATTTTTATTCACTATTCATTTAAACCTCAAATCAATTAAGGACTTTAAATGTAATGAAACAATAGGCAACAAACATAATTACCTGTTAGTTGTAAGTACAATGTAGTAATGTAGCCTAATGGTTGTGTTTCTGCTTCCTTTGTCAAATGTAATAATCAATGTCATATCCAAATCATCTAGCTGCTTAGAATCTTGGGTTTCCCGATACATTACATTAGGAGCGGGACCAACCTTTATGAGAACATATTCACAGTCCTAAAATAAATGGTAGAAAAAGATGATAAAGTATTCATATTATAATGGATTTCCATAATGGAAGAGAAATCAGAAATGGCCTCCAACATACAAGATTATTTCTAACCAAACATTTTGGAGTCATAGGTATATCTTCAGTGATCATCTCCAAAAATTCTTTTGTGTTGAAAGTAAATTTCTATAGTGGAGTGTGGAGATACTACAGAGATTTAGTGAAATCCACATTATTTCTTCATGGCAGTAAATTATTAATAAAATTATTATATTATAATCTACTGCTTGAGATATACCAGTAATAGAAATACTTCCGAGCAAAGACGTTTTAGGCAGAATAATTTATAATATTAATTTTTTTGCATGTACATAAAAATTGCACTGAATTAGGCACAAATTTTATTAGAAAAATAAATTCTGAATATAACTTAGTTAAATTGTGGAATGAATTTGATAAAGTCCTTAAAAAAAGGAAAAATGAATGAATGGCAATGATGACCAACATCAGTGTTAATTGTTAGAAATATAAATCAAATTTATGTTTTTATCTATAATTATAGTTTTGTTATCTAATCATTTAAGAAATAATCTTGTAGATTTAGATGTATTTGATATTGATGGCATGCAGAAGTCAGCCTATGCGTTGTATGTCCAAGATGGCCAATGTGTTTCTCTCCCAGCTAAATATATTGTTATAATATAGACTTATTCTCAAGATTGATTGTGTTACATTTAGCCCATTTACTTCCCAGCATTAATGATCTTAAGGTTGACAATCCATTAAACAAAAAAAAATATCAATAAAGGCCATCAATAATTTTCATTTTTAGCGCGGTTCCTCCCTCCCTCCATAGGAAGGAACCCCGCTTATAAGGTTGACCTCATGACGCAACCCGGAAGTGCCGACTAGAAAATTTTGCATTCCAGAACCCCTAGAGAACGAAAATAATGGTGGTTCAAATTTGTAAATATATATATTTGTATGTTCGCAGCACCTCAAATAATGGTCCGATTTTGATGAAATTTGGTACAAAAAACTTTCCTCTAATTTGAAAAGTCAAGTTCCAACCAGCAGAATCTGCCCACTGGAACATGGTTTTTGAAGCGACATTTGCACGAAAAAAATCGTTACGCTTACTTCATATGTTTGTAAGTACTTGTTTTATAGGTTTATTGGCCTAGAAAAATGAATGAAACCATTTTTAAGGCAATAGCTTTAACCGTTTTTGAGGAAAATTGAAAAATAGTTGTCGGATAAAGTTTTTGTTTTGGGTACTTAGAATCATGGGATTCAGTTAAAATATTTTCTGCATGTTTGAAATTCATATTAACGAAGATGTTTAAATTTTGGTTACGTTTGGAGATAAGGAAGGATTAGAATAAAATATTTTATTTTTAGAAATGAAATGTTTTGGGAACTTTGTATATTTCCCTTAATATCTTGAAAAGGGTTGGGAATCTTGGTAAGCGCAAGATTGCTATTCGAAAGCTTACTAAATGCTTTACAAAAAAGACTGTGAAGTAATTTTCGATTAGTCAATGTCAATCGGAGAAATAAGTGCTTACAACTTTAAATGTGTTTGTTTTGTTCTTTTGAATGGGTTCTCGTAGTTGTTTAGCTCACTTTTTAATTGCTTGTTTTTTGTTTTAAATTGCATTTCTTTTTAGAATTAGTATTATAGTAGAAGAGGTCAAGAAAATTAGAAACATTTTGATATTTTTTGAATACATTGAGTTATGAAATAAGAATTTCATGTCTGTAGCAGTGGGGCCTGGGCAAGCCTAGCTGTAGGGTGTTCCAGGTAAAAGGGTGTGCTAGTTCTTTGTCACCAGTCATAAATCTTTTCAAGAAAGGTCAAACCAAAATAATAAGTGTTTCTATTTCATTCTTTCCAAATGACACTAGGGATAAGAACGGAACCGCGATAAGATGACTCAGTTCCTGCGAGTCGGACTTTTCTTGAAAGTAGCTCAAAAGCATAGGTAAAATGTTTAGCAATCATATAAGCTACATAAAACTCCAATCTAGGCAAAGTCCAAAATTTATGATTGAGACACAAGTTTTATGTGATTGATTCAGCGCATAATAATATAACAGAAGCATTGAACACATGCAAAATCTAACCAAGTTGGATACCTTAACACATTTAGTGCCCATAACTAGCCTGACCCATCCAACTCCTATTGCCTAAAGTTAGTTAAGAAAAAAATGCAGTCAGCAAAATTTTGAAAATTGAATTTAAGAATCTTTGTTGAAAACTGAGTCCAGATAAATACGCAAGGTCTATTCCAAACTGACAAGTCTGGTGAGATGAAATCTTTTGAAATGCAGGTTCATGAACCAAGAAACAATGTGGTTACTAAACCATTTATATAGCTAGAAACTGCCCAGTGCCTGAAGAATCTGTTCAGCTTTCAATGATACAAGCCACTCAAGTGATCATCCACAAGGGTTTTCTGAATGAGAGCCTGAGCACCAAATTTTTACTTGGAATCTATATCCCAACTGATGAAGGGTGGGATTGGACTAGAAAATAGGAAATCCACATACTTGTATCAAATTTCAGCCATACATTTTTTATCATCGACCGAATCCATAACTGATGTAAAAAATAACTTTGGAAACACTTTCATATGATATTAGATGTGTACCATTTAAAATTAATTAATCATTAACTGATCATTTACCCAAATTTAATGAATTATAGAAATAGGCGGAAGGTCGATAATACTTCAGCATAAACTCAAAATATTTATTTCACTGTCCTACATGTTTCGCACTATTAAACACCAAAAAGGGTGTGACTGAGTCTTGACGGGCCCTACTAAGTGGAAGGTTCTCCTCTTCAAGTTGAAGCTAAAGCTGTTTTATTTAAAACATAAAGGGTGCGAAACACACAGGGATGTGAAGTAAATATTATGAATGTGTATATTAAAATATTATTGACCTTCCGCCTAATCCGATAATTCACTACATTTGAAATTAGTATTCACATGAGCTGTAAGTACATACATAAAAAGAAGGCTCAGTGTCAGAGGTCTTCTCACACAGCAACAACCGCTTAACTTCCATTTCATAGTCCTTGGCATGACTCAATAAATAATGAAACAATTGGAGGGCAGGTGTAACTAAATCTGTTACACAAAGTGAACCTAAAAAATAAAAATAAAAATAAAAAAAAAACCAGGAGATAATAAGTATATGTTATATTTGTCAGAATTGTTATTAATTTCCAATTTCTTCAACATTCTTCAACATTGGCAAAAAGCTCTTTAGTAATTATAATACCAACACCTTATTTTGCTCCAACACCCTTAGGCACACCTGCATATCTGAACAGATAGTCATCCTACAAAGTCATTTCTCCATAAATAAAATAAATGTAATAAAATTGTTATTTTAAGCAATTTAAATTATATTATATGTATACTATAGGTAGATAGAGAGGTAGAAAAGAACAATCTAGATAAAGGCCAAAAAAAAACAAATCAGAATGTTGGAAAAATACAAACTCATTTTTTAAAAAATGTAGTTTTATATTGACTTTAATGGATATATCTCTATCTTGATAAGCCCAGGAAGACGAGCCAAGCAAAAATCCAGCTGTAAAGGGCCATTTGAAGTACATGGAATACAGATGCAAGGAGAGATAGGAAGAGAACAAAATGCTTGTCTCAGTGGCTTTTGATCTACACTTATTCATGTTTGCCATTTTTTTGCTATCAAATTGGGGATAGCAATATCCCACTTTGAACCACAGAAGACCTTGGTCAACAAATATATATATATATATATATATATATATATATATATATATATATATATATATATATACATACATAAAAAGGAATAATTTTAAAAATTTACCTGAATATGCTAAATTTCTAGCAAAATTTGGGGCTTTAGGATAATATTTCAGAAAATCATCTAAGAAACTGGTGACATGGTAATCTGATTCCAGCATAGCTTGTTGATCAGAGATATATGAATAAAGGCTACGTAAATGGTAGTCATAAGTAAATGAATGCAAATGCATTGACACTTTCATCTTATCACATTCTTCCAAGAAATTAAATATTATCTGGAAATAATTTGTAAAGAAATAACTATATATTGATCAATGCAACAAAAATGTAAAAAAAAATGTAAATCAATATTTATAGGTTGCCAAATGTCTAACTAATTAACACTGTCAACTCATTTATTAAAATCAGTTCACATGTTTCACATATCAGAATATCAATGGTTTATAAAATTAAGTAGTAGAAGAAAAGGAAAAGAAATGCTATTTTTCAATGGCCTACACCACATACAACCAAAAAATTGAATATACTTAATTGAGTAAAAAATACTGCAGATCAGAAAATTAAAAAAAAAACATTGATGTTAAAAATTGGGATGTTGGCTCCAGAAAGGTTGGATTATCGGAATGGAAAAAAAAATGAAATATGCATTTTTCTTAAGACTTTAGTTTTTCAATAATTTTTTTTATCACGTTCCCTTTCTGGTCAATCACCAAAATTGTTTTAAATGTTCTCTTACCATTCCCGCACTACCTCAATTTTTTTCGAGAATATCCAAGAGTTACGCCAAAAAATCTAATCCGCAGCAATGCCAAAACGAATAGGGATCACATCTACCTCTAAGGCTTGAATAACTGATGCTGAAAAATTGGAAACAGATCGTTCTCACTCTAGCTGAAAAAATGATGATATCAGTTTCCGAGTTTCCAGTAAAGCTTGCACAAGATAACTGCACTATAACTGCTTTAAGAGAGAACGATTTGAACTTTGCCTAATTGATGTCATCATGTTTTGAGCTCAATGGTATTGACCCATGTAAGGTCAGTAAAGAAAAGGATGTTTTCATCTGAAAATCATTACTGATATGACAACTGTTGGTACTGTATGACTAAGTAATTGGTACTGTAAGACTAAATTCATCGAATGGCACGGAGTTACATTTGATAGCAAAGCTTTCCATCATGTAATGAAATTCATATCTTCATAATAGAAGTGATTATTAATTAAATGCTTTGGACAACAATGATAGCTGATTGGTATACAAATGCATTTCTTACAGTAAGACTTTAATCTTGCATATTTAAGAAATAGAGGCAGATTTTATTTATTTATTTAGTACCCAGTTTGGTATAATCGCCAAAATTGTTGTAAATGTATCTCAATTTTTTTTTTCAAAACAACCCAGGCAGTGTGACATAGTAAAAAACAAAAAATTATTTAGAGCCTGCTGCTCTAAGCAATTTCCTCCACCCGACAAACCTATGTAATGTACTGTATAACATACAGTATTTTTTTTCGTACGTGGTCACTGCGCATGCGTGAACGCCAGTGGACACTTTATAGTAACGTTTTTTTTTTCAGTTTAGTCATTGCTAAAGCATACTTATGCTACAAATTTATTCTTTTGTGGAATTTTTAAGGAAAAGCCAAGGGGGTTATATGTGTTTGTAAATTAGTTGGGGAAGGTGTTGTACCATTGACCACCTAGGCTGTGGCGCTATGTAGCAACATTTTATAAATTTTGGTGTTATTAGTGTTTAGTTCCTTCACTAAAGGACTTGTGTAACCTACTTTGGATTATTCAAGCCAAAGAGGATTCTTGCAACAAATACTTATCCATTTATATCATAAAAATGTAAGTAATTTATTTATGTTTTGCCTAATAATATTTTTTGTGTTATGTCTTTGTTAATGGAAATCATTTCACTTAGTAGCTATTAGAATAAGAAATATAGCGTAGGTTCTGAAAATTATTAATCTTAACCCTAAAATTTGTAGCTTGCTTTTTAATTTGCACTTCCATGGTTTTGTACCTCTGACCATGACTAGTTGTTGTTCCTTTGACCAGGTCAAAGGTACAACACTCTTGAGTGATTTTTCATAATTTAACTTTTATGT
>OX328132.1:64770726-64793226 GCA_946811695.1 Gonocerus acuteangulatus | reverse complement strand
TATTACCAAATTCACCACATACGGATTTATGAATAAAACTATTATTTAGTTAATGTGAATAGTTACTTTAATTTAATCAAATTTCCTGAATGAAAAGGCATGAGAAATATTAGATTATAACCACTTCTTACCATCTGTCCTTTTATGTGTTGAGGCCATATTATATACCAGGAGAAAGGTTCATAGTAAATAAAATTGAGTTGGAAACAATTGACTTATATTGAAATAATATATAATTTATATGTTTTTGGCATGGCTGTGATATTAAATTAAATATATTAAAATAAAAGGTGCTTGACTCACATAATTATATCAATGTTGGGGTATTAAAGAAAAATTAGCACATAATTAAAATATTGAACTTATATAATAAAATATAATTATTGGCCATTATTGAATCTCTGCTATCTTTTATACTTTATATTGAATTTACTTGAGCATTGGCAGTTATTTTATTATTGAGTTATACTCAGCTTATGATGCGGATGGTGTTCTTGAAATGAAGAGGCAGACGTGTAGTAGTTATGTCGGCACGCTGAGGAGAATGATAGTTGCTGCTAGGTCATAGAGTGAGGATGAAGTCGGCTGCCGGCCGATCTTTGTGCTCTGGCCCTTCATTTGGCGCTGGGTGAGATCGAGTGGTGGGGGGAGGCCCTTCTTATAGGCATTACTCCCACCATACCAAGAGACTCCCGGATGCGAGCCAGACACATCGGTGTCCAAAGGGCACCCTTCGAAACACCTGTCCTCTTATCTTCCCGGGAAACTTGTACTTCTCTATTCCTTATCGCTCCTACCCGAGACATTTTAAATCCTTTTTTATCTCACACTGCCTTCTTTAAAAATAAATAAAAACTGCCAAGATAAGAACTGCCAATGCTAAACCTTTTATTATAACTGCTTTCTTTTTCAATTATTTAGTTGTTTGACAAAAATAATATTTGTGCTGGACTTATTGTATAGGAATGCTTATTCTTTGATATACCAGAAACTGACTTTCCAGTGCACCCCCCTTATAGATCATTATATTTTATATATACATATATATACAAATTTGTACCACAGTTATTTACATGATCTATGGGTTCGGAAATGTGAAATTTTCTAGTCGGCACTTCCAGATTGCGTCATGAGGTTAACCTCATAAGTGGGGTTCCTCTCCATGGAGGGAGGGTGGAAACACGCTAATGTACTATTTTTCATCCCCGCCTCACTCTCTATCTTTTGTTATCCTGTCATTATATCCAGTGTAGTGAGGAAGAAGTGGTGATGGAGGGGTGTGGTTCTACCTGTTTTTCTCACTCTCGCCTAGCACTTATATGTCTTTAAATATTTACTGTTTACTGTTTGAAGTAGTTTGTTTTCTTCTTTAGTGATTGTTGTACTTTTAGTTTGTGTTTGCATTTTTTAATTATTATGGGTCCCAAAATAAACTCTAGATCAACTCAAATTATAATTTAATGCCAAGAAAAAACATTAGATGGTACAAAAAAAAAAGTAATATTTCACGTAAATAATGATAACTAAGGCATTTTTATAGTTCTCCCCTTGTTACCCGACATTAAATTCATTAACTCACCCCACGGTCAATCTCCATGCATTATTACCGAGATAGATGGGTTTTAAAGATGACTTGAAGCTCCATAAACAGAAGGATTGTCCTGAATAAAAAAATAAATAAATAATAATAATAAATGCTGATATTTAGTCCCATGTTTCAGGTCGTATCTCAAATCCTTATTTGAGGAATAATGTTTAATTATTTTTATATTTTAATAAATGACCATTTTTTAAATACATCTTCATATCAAACATTTTCATGGAATATAAGGCATGTATTTATTGGATAATTTCACCTCATACATAATTTTTTAATTGTTGTTAATAAAAATAACACTCAGAGAAGGTAATGTCATATTAAAACTACCAGTATATAACAAGGAAAAATAATGCACATAGTATAAATACTAATAGAGAAAACCTGTAGACATATATGCAATTCTACTTGCCTCTATAGCTCTGGAAAATGACTATCCCCAAAAAAACATAAATGTGAAATAGAGGCCAAGTTCCTGCCACCACAAAGAAACACTCCCTTCCTCAAAAATATCCCCTCCTAAACCCCCCCAAAAACACCTTACCATTCTACACTCCAAAAAAGTAGTATGGGTTGGTGTATTAATTCAACCAAAAATATTTGCCAATACAAGAGATGATACAAGAAAGAAATGGCCAAGTTCATTACTTGGAAGACCTCATAGTTACTTACTAAGAACAGTAAAGACACTTCAACTGACCTTTAAAAACAACAATAAAAATACTTATATCCAGTTACTAAAATATCACTTTCCTCAACCAGGTATATTCTTAAACTTGGCAATGTTTAGTTTTTATCTAAAGATAATTTCGGCACAAAAAAAACATTGCCAAGTTTAAGAATATACCTGGTTGAGGAAAGTGATATTTTAGTAACTGGATATAAGTATTTTTATTGTTGTTTTTAAAGGTCAGTTGAAGTGTCTTTACTGTTCTTAGTAAGTAACTATGAGGTCTTCCAAGTAATGAACTTGGCCATTTCTTTCTTGTATCATCTCTTGTATTGGCAAATATTTTTGGTTGAATTAATACACCAACCCATACTACTTTTTTGGAGTGTAGAATGGTAAGGTGTTTTTGGGGGGTTTTAGGAGGGGATATTTTTGAGGAAGGGAGTGTTTCTTTGTGGTGGCAGGAACTTGGCCTCTATTTCACATTTATGTTTTTTTGGGGATCTCATTGCTTTTTTCTAAGTATTAAATAGAATTTAGTTGCCGCATACCTACTGGCTTTTGTACTTCATATAAAACCAGGGTCTTTGGATTCTGCATAAGGTTCTCCATACTGCTTGATATTTGATACCAATAATCAACCTACATACATCTAATCACTAGACTAGAAAAGTTAGAAGCTCTTCCAAATGACATTACTTTAGAGGACAAATTGATTGCTCTCTTTACTAAACTATTACACAGTAAAACACAGGAACCTTATCCCGAGGATAAAGATCACAATAGGGAAAGTGTAGAAGGCCTTCAAGAAAAATATAAGAACAAAAATGACTCGACTTTGAAAAACTTAGTATCTGTTTTGAAGTATATTATGCAGTGAACCCCTACGACTTTATTTACTACATTTAAGAAAGAAGTCAGAACTGTTTTTAAGATGTGTCGAAATGTTTTTTAAAACATCAAATATAGGTTCTCCTTACCAAGACGATTCATTTGATACCCCACATGATGGGTTTCAGAAGGAATGATGGCATTTCGATGGAGCAAAAAGTAGAAAACGTCATAGGTAATATGTCACTCCCGTATCAAGACCTACCTGCGTGCCAAGTTTGGTCAAAATAGGCCAAACGGTGTGAATTGGTATAAGGAACAAACATACAGACAGACAGCTGAAAGACCTTTTTTACCTAGCCTAGTGCATTCCCCGGACCAAGGCCTACCTGTGTGCCAAGTTTGGTCAAAATCCGTCAAATGGTGTGAATTTGTGTACGGAACAAACATGCAGACAGACAGCTGATAGACGATTTTGACTAGCCTATGGCACTACCCGGATAAAGACCGACATGTGTGTCAAATTTTGTCAAAACCGGCCAAACGGTGTGTATTTGTATAAGGAACAAACAGACAAACAGACTGCTGATAGACAATTTTTCCTAGCCTATGATTCTCCCCGTATCAAGACCCATCTGTGTCCCAAGTTTGGTCAAAATCGGTCAAACGGTACGGATTTGTAAGAGGAACAAACATACAGACAGAAAGCTGGTATAAGATTTTTACCGAGCCTGTATGCGTCTCTATTTGTTTCTTAAAACATCAAATATAGGTTCTTCATACCGAGACAATTCATTTGATACTCCACATCATGGGTTTCGGACGGAATGACGGGTTTCCGATGGAAGTACAAAACTGGCACGCCCCCGCCCCGGAAGCGGAGTCAAACACAACTTTTCGCGATTTTTCGATTTTTTCCTTTAATAACACCTTCATATCTATCTTCATGCAAAATTTCAAGTCTCTAGCATCATGGGAAGTGCCTAATAATTTTGATGAGTCAGTGAGTGAGTGAGTGAGTGAGTGAGTGAGTGAGTCCTATAAATCCCGATTTTCGATCGCTTATATCTCAGAAACTATTCGATGTAGAATTATGAAAATTTCCAGTTTTACTCACATCCAGTAGTTTAATACCTGTGTAAAATTTCATAAATTTATCTTCACCTGGTTGAAAGTTATGAGAGGGTAAAAATCGGCTCTAAGACCGCCTGTAATATACACACAGTATGCTTAGGCCGGAACTTGGCCTGGCGCACTACCGTGCGCCTAGATTGCACTTATCAATGATCAAATATTATAAGACCTCTAATTAAGAATTAATAATATGACAAACAGCAGTAAGAGCTTATCCATCTTTTAAGTTGCTACATCACTGGTAACTGACCCAACCCTCACTATTTCTATCTTGGTAATCTCTATAGTTAATGATTTCTTCTGAAAAACATAATCACTTTTGTTCAGTTTTAAGAGAACTTAATAGTGATTGGATCAGGTTCATGTATCATTGTTGATCAGTTACTGTATACCTCTTTTTATATAATTTTCTTGCGGATGATTTAAAATGTCAATCAGGAACTTTACAAGGGGCAGTAAGAGTAGGCATCTTAGCTGTTCTGTTTTAGTTGTTGAATCATTCTGAAATGTAAATTTCTTTCTGATTTGATTTTGTGGTCTTCATCTCATTTTTAAGAACGATTTTCAATCTCATCATCATACACAAAGATTAAATTTAAATTCAATGCTGAAATATTAATTTTGTCAATGACTATATAACAATTTCTTTGGACCAAAGTTTCTCAACCAAAGCCGAAGGGAGTAACAAGAATGCATTGAGCATTCTATTAAATTTCCGGGTCTTTTTGCGAAGACCACATCCAGTTACTTTTGAAGTAGCAGTAGTGATTGTATCAGTGATTCAGCGCATGAGCATAACTCCTTTGCCTTCCTATTGGAGGATTCCGATGACCAATTGCTTTGGTTCTTGCTGGGAGTAAAGTAACCTTCAACAGTGAATTAGCTTATGTTTATGAAACAGCTCTGTTTATGTTAGTGAGAAAAATGAGTCTTTTACAATTTGTTCGCGATGTTCCTGACAAAGAAAAAGGGATTGGTTTCTTACTCTGAAAAATTAATGGAATCCTATTAATTTTAGCGAGTTGGATAGACTAGAGTCGGTAAAATTAATGTAATTCTATTAATTGGGAGTTGGATTGGCTAGGGTTTTGATATCTTCTTGAGCGAGCGGAAACACATTGCATGTAATACCTAATAAATGTAAAATATCAACAAAAAAAAAAGAGAGAAACCGATTAAAATATGTTTGTTCACAAATGGCGTTTGTTATCCTTCATAACCTACAAAACAGTCAACTTTAATGCTTAATAACTTATTTCATAGTTGAGAGAATTGATTTTGATCATATTAACCTTTTTATTAATAAATATTGCTTGCCATTATCTAATATGAATTATAACCGTAGATAACGAGTCAAGAAGTAGTAGATAACCAGCAAAGAACCTATAAGCTAATCAGTAAGCTTATCAGCGAGTACGAGTAACTGTTATAAATCACTACTGCTACTTCAAAAGTAACTGGATGTGGTCTTCGCAAAAAGACCCAAATTTCCTTATTTTTAAAAAATAAAAAAATAATTACTCTTAAATAATTTTGAAAATAAATATATATATATATATATATATATATATATATATATATATATATATATATATGTATGTATATGTATATATAGGTCTTTAAATATTTACTGTTTACTGTTTTAAGTAGTTGTTTTATATATAAATATAAACACACACACACACACACACACATATATATATATATATATATATATATATATATATATATATATATATATATATATATATTATAATAGAATATAACAATAAATATAAAATTGAAATAATTCTATAAAAATATCTCGCCAATCTATTGTTAAAGGTTTGCTGAAATGTCGAGAGGGGGGAGTGCGGATAAGCATAATTTTCTCTGTATTTTATAATTTCAAAATTATTAAATAGATGTTTCAATACTATATAAATAAAACTAATTTTAGATCCAAAAAGAATATTGAATTTTATGTTGGGAATAACTGAAACTTTTATCTTGGACCGGAAGCAAAAGTTACTAATCAAAATTGAATGAATGGGTGATGGAAAATATGTATTAGTTGTTTTCTTCAAGCTTCGCATATATTTTATTTTTTTTGGTGGTATTGTGTCATTTGGTTATTGCTTTGTTATTCAAAATGATGTTTTCTCATTTGGTCTAAGTTTGTGGATTGGTTTTCATTCCTATTTAGTTTTTAGTTTGTTTTATGTCTTTTACCTCTTAATTTTGATCCTCAAGCATGTCAGCTCCCCTTTCTTATTTCTACTCTTCAGTTCATATTTTGATTTTTCCCTTTTGGTTCTTTTAGCTGGTGAAGCCCTCAATTGCAATGAAATTCATTAGAAGAAAAAAGCTTATCAGTTTTTAAATAATACTATTTGGCAATTTTCAAGCATTCAAGAGTGCATCATTAATGGTATATAATGTAGTATTTTCCTTAATTCTCATAGTAGTTCCTTCTTGTGTTATGTCATATAGTTGTTTTTTATTATATTATATTGTTTTATTATTATTTTTATTCTATTCCAGAAACTGCAGGAAAAAATCACTAAACACTCTGAAATATTAAAGAGGGATGCAATTTTCACGAGAACTGTAAGTTTCTTTTTATAATTATTGAATTCATTTATAATAAATTGACCTCTTCAGTGTTGCAGCGTATTATTTTTTTTAATGTGACAATTCCAGGCTGAAAAGCGTTTTTTTTTTTTTTTTTTTTTTTTTTTTTTTATGGCATGTCAACCCTTAAGGTCATTAACAACATTCCTTTGATTGGTAATTATTTTTAAGTGATTACACATATACATACATACATACATACATATACACTCATGTACACACACAGACACGTATATCAGTGTCATTTATCCATGCTACAGTGGTATTTTTAATTCAAGGTATAACTAAATTTTGTTGTATTGAATTTTGATATAAGGTTGTATTAAATTTTGTCACTTAACTTCAAGGCATTTAAAAAGTTGAAAAGCCGCTCCACTTGGTTGGTATGATCGCCTAGAATTTCATCTATGGAGTCAGGCAGTTGGTGTTGCTCTTTTAGTTGCTCATAAGCACGCCAATTCGTCAGAATATGTTTAACAGTGAGCAGCACATTGCATGAGCTGCAAATTGGTGGAGGTTCCTTTGACATAAGGAAGGAATGGGTGAGGTTTGTATGGCCAATTCTCGTAAGGGTTAGCACCACTTCCTTTCTTCTTGTGTCATTTGTTGATGTCTTCCATGATTTAACACATCCCTTTATCTCTCCGAGTTTGTTTTCTCTCACTTGTTGCCTAACAGTTTGCCAAGTATTCAAAATCAAGTCTTTTAAGTGGGCTATTAAATCAAATTTTGAAACTTTATGGAAAGGCATACCTTCTCTAATTGCTTTCCTTGCCATGGTGTCAACTTGCTCATTTTGATTTATTCCACAATGTCCAGGAATCCATACAAATGTTACCTTTTGTTCCTTTAAATGTAGCTCGTACATTCTTTTAAATACATTCACTATTATCGGATGAGTTGAATATGGATCACCTATAGCAAGGAGAGCAGATAGAGAATCTGGAAATATGGTTAAATGGGTTTTTGTTGGAAAATTAAGATTCAGGGCTTTGTCAATTGCTAGTAGCTCAGCTGTATAGTTACTGCAGATTGCTGTGAGAGCGAACATACAGGATCTTGATGAGCTAAGTACTGCAGCACCAACTCCATGGCTGTCTTTGGAGCAATCTGTATATATTTCATGACCTTCAACGAGTGTGGTTGTTAATTTTTTATATTCTGTCACAAATATGTAAGGATCTGTGTTGTTTTTATTATACTTTGCTAGCGTTAGATTAATAATAGGGAGTGGTAATTTCCAGGGTTCTATGGGTGAAACAATATAACAATGAAACAATAACTATAATAATTTGTATATTCTTGTAGGGAAAGATTTTTGGGTAAGACGGTTTCTAACATTATTATAAAAGTTTGGGTTTTGAGGATGGTGTTGTGAAGCTCTAATTGAAAAATAGTAGCTTAGCATCAGCTGGTTCCTCCTTATCGTAATTCAAACCCTTATCATAGATCAGCCCAAAAATTTAGCGTTCTTGGTAGTTTTGATGAGTGTATTATCTATGTACAAACTGACATTTGTGTTTATTTTCCTGCGAGAAAATAGGAAACTAATGGTTTTATCGGTGGAGATTGCAAACCCGTTTTGTTTAAGCCAGATGTTGGTTGAATCTAATGTTTCCTGGATAGTTGTATGGAGCAGGTAAAAAGATTTATCTGCATAGTAGATCACAAGATCATCAGCGTATAACATTCATTTGACAGGATATTCAATCTTCCGAAGGACGTGATTTATTGCCTTAGAGAAAAGGAAGGCACTGACTACACTTCCCTGTGGAACTCCATTTTAAACCTTTAGCAGCTTGAAGGCTACACACCAGAATTCTCGTGTTGGGAAAACCTCCCTTCCAGGCACATTTGCTCAACTTGTTTGTTACTGTATATTATTTAAATAGGCGGAAGGTCATGCATAAGTATTTTATGCATGACCTTTCGCCTATTTAAATAATATATTGATAGAAAAAAGAGTCACAATTTTATAATAAGTTAGTTACAGGTTATCCAACTCACCAATTTTCACTGTCCGTTCATAGCTTCATCCTGAGTCATGACTTAAGGTTTTTGCTCTCCTTGACCTGAACTGGATTACTGATAACTTGTGTGACTTCCTTTGATGCTTTATATCATGTTTGGTTCCTTGATGTTCCTCAGTGGGGAGACGGCGAGAGTGGTGCTTGTGATTTATTTTTTAATTTTTATTTTTTTGATTATAATACCAATGTAATTCCTGGGACTTCTGCAGCATGAATCAATGCTAATAGTTGAGATTTGTGCTTGATTATAGAATTTTTGCTGACTGATATATCCAAACTTATTGTCTTTTTTGTCTCATCAGTTATTTTTAACTTAACATTTTGTGAAAATTACAGTATATATATATATATATATATATATATATATATATATATATATATACACACAAACATACACATATACATAAACTATGCATCATTTATGCACAATAAATATGATTTCTTCTATCCATTTTCACCGTATTTATTTGAATTTTTAGTCAAGAATAAGTCGATTGCCAGCCTACCTTACTATTCAGTTTGTGCGATTTTATTATAAAGAAAAGGAAGCAGTTAATGCTAAAATATTAAAAGAGGTGAAATATCCATTTGAATTTGATGCCTATGATCTTTGTACACCTGTGCTTCAAGAAAGACTGAAACCTATGCGAGAGCGATTCAAGGTATGTTGCTTACTTAGCATAATTTTTTTTTTTTTTTTTACGGCGCATCTAAAATTATGAAAAAGGTGTTTTAGATCATTTTTATTATCATATACAGTGAAACCTCTTTATAGCGGACACCATTGGGTCCGTAAAAAATGTCCGTTATTGGGAGGTTAATGAAATCCACCATTTAAAAGGCATTACACAACAGTTTCCTTTTTTATTTCTTTTACAGCTGTCATTATCTACAATACCTCGTCCAGTACATTAGTAACATAATCACTTAAGTCCATTTTCGTAATGGCTTCCCGAAGAAATCGTTTTCTGTAATGTGTTTTGAAATTTTTAATAATGCCGAGATCGAGGGGTTGGCAGCAAAATGTCATATTCGGTGGAAAAAAACTGGATTTTAACATTTATTAGATGCATCTGTGAATTTTACTAGCAATGCCCGCCAGGGAGTGCTTTTTCTTGAGATTCTGAGAATCCAATTAAATATTTTATCCTGCTGTCCGCTTTTGGGAGTTGAAATCAGCTATATGGGTCCGATTTTAGGTGTCCGTTGTCCGTAAGTAGAGGGTCCGCTATTGAGAGGTGCTAATGCATTGATTTTCTGTCCGTAGATATTCTGTCCGTTCATAGAGGTGTCCGCTATTTGGAGGTATCCGTCACAGAAGGTTTCACGTATAACTTCTTATTATTTGAGATATGTGTAGACTGAGTTCAGCTGGCGGAATCTTGTGATTATGAGGTTCAGCCAGAATTCTTAATTAAAATAACTACTCACATTAGAGAATCTGACTTTGTGAGCATTATTTTGGATAAATTTTGAGGGCATCTTCCATGCTTTAGCCTATTTTGATAATATGAAACTTACTTACCTGGAGTTTGTTTTATTAGTTGAAGAATTTCTTATTAAAAATCCATCCGAGCTCTATATACAGCAATATATTCATTTATTTTTTAATTACAGCAGACATCTGATTGTATCACGACAATGTCATTTTAGTATTTTCTTAAACTGTTGCGCCTATCAAAAACAATTCAGCTACTAGTTGGACATGCCGTGGGATTGTCATATTAAAGTAATGCATCTCATATTTCTCATAATTTTAACAAAAAGCACAAATCTTTCAATGAAACATTTCCTCCATGATCATCTTTAAAAAGTGAGATTGAGTCTTTTTAAGAGATCATCGCAACAATGTCTGTGGCGTTATCACAAGACTCCGCGATAGCTATAGCATTATATTACATTTGTTATATTCTTGGTAGGCATATGAAACCATTATTGGAGTCTTTGTTTGTTTGTTTTTTTTTTACGGAACACTGACGGTCCATTGCCAACATCCATGGTGCATCAAGGAACCTTCTCAATTGGCCCTGAGATGAGAAAAATTCCTGCCACCAGAGTGATTCGAACCCACCATCTCCCACATGAGAATCTAAGGCGTTAGCTAGACCAAGGAGAACCCCGCTTTGTTAGTGCGGTTATATACTTTTTGGACAATTCAGCAACAAAAGACAAATACTATCTGATAAAGGGGTCTCCTGTGGTCTAATGGCTAGCGCCTTGGATTCATAAGCGGGAGATGGTGGGTTCGATTCCCAACCTCCGGCAGGAATTTTATCATCCCACGGCTCGCTGGTAAAATTCCTCGCTGCACCCTGGATGTCCGGCGCTAATGACCTAGATGTAGATGCGCCGTAAAAAAAAACAAAAAAAAAAAAAAAAAAAAAAAACTATCTGATAAAATAAAACCTCGCCTCCCTAATTCAATCTGTATGTGGCTTCTTGAAGACATTTTAAAATGTATTGGCAGTAATATAATAAATAACAATCAGGATTTAAAAAAGGGAGGCCATGCCCGTACAATCTATTTACACTGTATTGTATCATAGTTCTGTACATCAAAGTGAAAAAACAAGATTTGTATGTTGTATTCATTGATTTGCATAAAGCATTCGACACAATCAACCACAACCTTCTATGGAACAAACTGAATACACTGGGTTTAAACGGGAAGCTCATAAGAATATTGAAAAATCTCTACAATCAAGTTGAGTTCAACGCAAAAGTCAATATGAAAATTGTTTTATTTAGCATCCTCATCCAATTAGATGTCCTTCAAGGAGAATCTCTTCCGCCTTCTCTTTTTACTTTGTTCCTATCGGACATCATTCAAGAGTTTCATGATGCATGCCTCAGTGGATTGAAGGTAGATCGTGGGATGACACTATCAGCCTGCTGTTTGTAGATGATTTTATAATGTTCGACGATTCAAGAACTGATGCGCAGGCCAAATTAACTGTTCTCAGGAATCATTGTAAAAATAGCAAACTTCAAATTAACAGCAGCAAAACCAAAGTCATCGTCTTCAGAGCAAGCCCAAGATGGAAGAAAAGACCTTCTCTTCTCCTAGATATTGTGGCCATTGAGTATGTCAACACCGCCACATATCTTGGCATACGCTTTAGCTGAACAGGAAAGGTCAGAAAGGCAGCAGACCATTTTATAAGCCGTGGTACAAAGGCCCTTGGCAAGGTGAAGGACATACTGGTCAGGGGAAAGGTGAAATCCTGGGAGGCTTCTGTAAGGTTGTTTGACTCAATTGTTGCGGCAACAGCTTTGCACGTGTCAGAAGTTTGGGCTTTGAGCCATATTGATAGACTAGAGGGACTCCAAATTAAATTCCATAAAAATATTTTCCACTTGAGTCGCACTACTCCAAACCACTTCGTAAGAATGGAATCTGGATGTTCACCTTTAGGAGTGGCAATCTTGAGGAGAACCCTCAACTGGTTGATCACCCTTCAGTCTATGGAACCAAACGAATTACCAAAGAGATGCTACGATAAAATCTTAAATAGAACCTCTTTTCACCCTGAGAACTTTCAAGACTCGTGGTTTGGCCCTCTTCACAGCATTCTGGCCAGCTTGGGGCATAAGGATATATTCCTATCCACGAACATCAACTAGCTGGTGAAAAATAAGAATGACATCCTGGAGAGATGGAAGAACCACCTCATATCTGTTGACGTTGAGCACGTACTTAACTCTAAGTATAACCCTCTGTACCGTCAGCTCAGCTCTCTTAGTTATGGTGAGGAGTACATCAAGTCTGAGGTACCAATAGAATGGAAGAGAGCCCTCATGCAGCTCAGGCTCTCAAGGGACTCCGAATTGAGGCTTTATCTTAAAGGCACCTCCTACAGGATCGACACCGAACTAGATTGCAACCTCTGGAAACCCGAGACACTCTCCCATTTTCTCCTAGAATGCCCAATCTACAGATCTACCCGCACTACTTACTTTCAAAATATGCACCCAGAAGTTGATTAAGACAATCTCACATTGATTCTTTCACCTTCGAATAAGGACTCAATGTTCAGGCTTTCCCGCTTCACCATTGAAGCCTTAATGATAAGATCATTTGTGCTTTTTGAATAACAGTTCAGTCAAGGAATGCTTAAAAACAGCTATAGGTGGAAATTTTTGGAACACAATTTTTGACTTTGTAACTTTGTTTGGGCTGGATAGGAGGTGAACATATCAAAAGTCCTCGCCCGTAGCCTTTGTGCTGGGGGGGGGGGGGGTTTAGAAGGTCCCATTTTTCGGGTTTTCACTTATATCTCGGAAACCCTGGGTCCTAGCGACATGACTATTCTATAACAAATGAAAGCTGATTAAATTTCCTACAAGTTCTATTCTATAAAGTTTTTCGAGATATCTTTAGGTTTCGAAATATTCGCTCTTGAATGTTGGTCATTTTGGGGAAAAACACTTTTGCCGCATATTTTTTCCACTTTTTGACGGGATAACTCTTCAACGATGAACCCAAAAATTAAATAACGGTTATAGGGCTGTAGAGTATTGCATTCCCTTCAATAATATACATTACTTTGCTATTTTATGTATTTTCCTTCAAACGTAAAAATAATTTCAGTGTTCATCGTGAAATCTGAAATTTAGCGACTAATAGTCCAGGTAACTAAGATTTATAGATGGAAATGTTTGGAACACAATTTTTGACTTCATAACTTTGTTTCGGCTAGTTAGGAGGTCAATGTATCAAAAGTCCTCGCCCGTAGCCTTTGTGTCGGGGGGGGGGGGGGGGGTTTAGAAGGTCCCATTTTTCGGGTTTTCACTTATATCTCGGAGACCTTGCATCCTAGCGACATGACTATTCTATAACAAATGAAAGCGTATTAAATTTCCTACAAGTTTTATTCTATAAAGTTTTTCGAGATATCATTAGGTTTCGAAATATCCGCTCTTGAATGTTGGTCATTTTGGGGAAAAACACTTTTGCCGCATATTTTTTCCACTTTTTGACGGGATAACTCTTCAACGATGAACCCAAAAATTAAATAACGGTTATAGGGCTGTAGAGTATTGCATTCCCTTCAATAATATACATTACTTTGCTATTTTATGTATTTTCCTTCAAACGTAAAAATAATTTCAGTGTTCATCGTGAAATCTGAAATTTAGTGACTAACAGTCCACGTAACTAAGATTTATAGATGGAAATATTTGGAACACAATTTTTTTTTGGGGGGGGGGGGGGGTAGAAGGCCCCATTTTTCGGGGTTTCACTTATATCTCGGAAACCGTGGATCCTAGCAACATGACCATTCTATACCAAATGAATGCTGGTTAAATACGCTACAAGTTCTATCTATTAAAGTTTTTCGAGAGATCTTTAGTTTTCGAAATATCCGCTCTTGAATGTCTGTCATTTTGGGAAAAAACACACTTTTTGCTCTTTTTGACCGGATAACTCTTTAACAATAAACCCAAAAAATAAATGCCGTTTATAGGGTTGTAGAGCATTACATTCTCTTCAAGAATGTATATAACTTTACTATTTTATATATTTTCCTTCAAATGTGAAAACAGTTTTAATGTTTATCTTGATATCTGGCGACAACTGACCAATGAACCTTTCAATTTCTCACCATTTCCAGTCAATGTATAGTCCAAAATATGCTCCATTATGTAAATAGTGTGAGTACATATGTCCAGTACTCACTATATTTATAATTTAGCACAAAATATATAATTTTGGGCCCATTGACCAGTTATTCAAACTCAATTAGATAAGATCTTGTCCATGGTTTTGCTAAGACCATGTGAGTGCGTATATAACGTTTGAAGGAAAATAGATAAAATAGTAAAGTAATATATATTATTGAAGCGAATGGAATGCTCTACAACCCTGTAGCCGTAATTTATTTTTTGGGTTCATCGTTGAAGAGATATCCGGTCGAGAATATAAAAATGTGTGTTTTTTCCCAAAATGACAGACTTTCAAGAGCGGATATTTCGAAAACTAAAGATATCTCGAAAAACTTTATTGAATAGAACTTGTAGAAAATTGAGTCAGCTTTCATTTGTTATAGAATGGTCACTTCGCTAGGATCCATGGTTTCCGAGATATAAGTGACAACTCGAAAAATGGAACCTTCTAAACCCCCCCTCCTTCCCCCCCCCCAGCTCAAACGCTACGGGCGAGGACTTTTGATATGTTTACCTCCTATCCAGCCGAAACAAAGTTATGAAGTCAAAAATTGTGTTCCAAATATTTCCATCTATAAATCTTAGTTACCTGGACTGTTAGTCACTAAATTTCAGATTTCACGATGAACACTGAAATTATTTTTACGTTTGAAGGAAAATACATAAAATAGCAAAGTAATGTATATTATTGAAGGGAATGCAATACTCTACAGCCCTATAACCGTTATTTAATTTTTGGGTTCATCGTTGATGAGTTATCCCGTCAAAAAGTGGAAAAAATATGCGGCAAAAGTGTTTTTCCCCAAAATGACCAACATTCAAGAGCGGATATTTCGAAACCTAATGATATCTCGAAAAACTTTATAGAATAAAACTTGTAGGAAATTTAATACGCTTTCATTTGTTATAGAATAGTCATGTCGCTAGGATGCAAGGTCTCCGAGATATAAGTGAAAACCCGAAAAATGGGACCTTCTAAACCCCCCTCCCCCCGGCACAAAGGCTACGGGCGAGGACTTTTGATATGTTTACCTCCTATCCAGCCCAAACAAAGTTACGAAGTCAAAAATTGTGTTCCAAAAATTTCCATCTATAACTGTTTGTTGCCTGGACTGTAAGTAGTGAGTAATTTATACTTTCATAAATTGATGTAACTGTTATATTTAAGATTTAAATTATGTATATTTATTATGATCGAATCGAGAAATGTTTTATTATTATTTCGGGGGTTTTCCCTCAGTTTCCTGGGATAAATTCTTTCAGTTCGGTCCGTAATCATTGCTTCGTCCCAGTAGATTTTAATTCTATCATTTTCTAGAAGTCTTTGTGGGACGTAGCGATGATACGGTACTGTAGTTTCCATAATGCGGAACCTTTCTGCAATTGCTTGATGGTATATCTTGGCAACATTGTTGTGTCTCTGAAGGTAATCAGATCCCGCAAGAATTTCGCAGCCTGCCGTCACATGTTGAATCGACTCACACGCCTTGTTACATAATCTGCACTTGTCCGAAATACTAATATCTTTTAAAACGTGTCGTCGGTAGGACCGTGTTGCAATTACTTGGTCCTGGATGGCTATTACGAAACCCTCAGTTTCCGAAAATAGCCGACCAGAAGTCAACCATGCTACCGACGTTGTTTGCACCTCCGGATCAAATAAACGACTGTAATATCGCCCGTGCAGTTCTTTCGTTTGCCAATCAGAAAGGCGATTCAAGTCTGTCCTTAGATCCGGTTCATTAATTATCTTCAATTTCTTATTATTATTATTATTATTAAATTGGGAGTTTTCTCCTCAGTCTCCTGGGATAAATTCTTTCGGGGGCTATTGCCAACCGAAATAATTGTTTTTTATTGATTTTGTTGTTGTTGTTTTTTTTACGGGCATTCATTTAAAAATTTCCGAACCATTCTGGCGGTATCAAGCAGTACCGCTTGTTGGGCATTTTTAATTAGATCCTCCGGTAGTTTCAAATAGGTATTTGCGGCAATCGTCGTTTTTGGAATGAGCCCTTTGGTCGAGATTATGACGGCTGTAATCCCTGCGGAATCCAACTTATACATGTCTTTCAGCTCTATGGCCAACTCCTGATACTTGCGCAGTTCTTGGTATATGATATCCGGACATTCTCATCATTGGGGATTGCGAAATCAATAATATCGGCTGTCTTACTTCCCTTGTCAAAGATAAGAATGTCCAGTTTATTTTGATGGACAGTACGGTCCGTTAAAATTGCTTCGTCCCAATACATTTTAATTGTACCTTTCTCCAAAAGTCTATTTGGGACGTAGCGGTGATAAGGGACCACACCATCCAACATACCATATTTTTCTGCGAGTGCTTGATGATATATTTTGGCCACGTTATTATGCCGCTGAAGATAATCGGATTCCGCAAGAATCTCACAGCCCCCCGTAGTGTGCTGGATCGACTCATACGTTTTGTTACAAAGTCTACATTTGTCAGAGATGTTGACATCCTTCAAAACGTGACGTCGATAGGATCTTGTTGCTATTACTTGATCCTGGATGGCTATTACAAACCCCTCTGTTTTGGGGAATAGCCTTCCAGAAGTCAACCACGCTACCGACCATGAGAGCACCACCTCTGGATCAAATAACCGACTATGGTATCACCCGTGTAATGCTTTCTTTAGCCACGTGCCAAGGTGATCCGATTCTGTCGTAATTTCCGGCCAGTTGCTTGTTTTCAATTTTAAGGCTGTATAATTTTTGTCCAGTTTGACCATTTCCTTGAAAAGACGATTCTCGCTTGCCATTATGTAGCTCCTCAGGTTAATTTCCTGGGAGCGACATAAGTCTTGAATATTTGCGAGACCTCGTCCTCCTTTATTCCTGGCTAAATACAGCCTTTCAATTGACGATATGGGGTGGTGCATACGTGCCTTAGTCATCTCTGTTCGTATGAGACGATCCAGTTCTTGTAACGATGTATCCGACCATTTGATGACTCCGAAGCTGTAAATCGGTGATGATATTGCCCATGTATTAATTGCCTTTATTTTCTGCCGGCCATGTAGATAGCTTTTTAAAATCAGTCGCAAGCATTTATTATTATTTTTTTTGTAACCAGACCCCTGTAACTGTTTTTGAAGAAAATACAGAATTTTATTTATCTATCTATAATAAATAACATGAGAAAGTGCAAGATTTTTAGCTTGGCTTTTGATTTGAGCTTGGACATTTCTGCAACATCCTAATGCTCAGTATTTGTTAGAGATTGTACGAAAACAACTTAATCTTTGAAGAGTTTTTCAAATTTTTTTCAATGTAAGGTTTATTTTACAAGCTAATGCCATTTTATTGGCTGATAAACCATTCGGCATCGAGCCTCCCAATAACGACCATGTATTGAAAGCTGGGGATCCAGTTCGGGACAGATGGCAATGTGGTCCCCATTCATAATACCATCGTAACAGAGCAGGCAAGTGTCGTCTTCTGCCAAGCCAAAGCAGTGTAGGTGTGTGGTTAGTAGTTCACGTCAGAGGGCCGATGTGGTAAAGTGGGGCCCATTTCTTTCCAAAGCTAGCTTCCTCATGTACTTGTTTGGTGTGAAGTTTGATGGCAGTATCAATTAGGTGTTTGGCAGAGGCAAGACTTGTGTCCATTTTTGGTTGATCCATTTGTGTCCCCTTGTTTGCAAGATCATCTGCTTTTTCATTGCCAGTTATACCAACGTGGTTTGGGATCCATTAAAGACGTACAGCCCAGTTTTTATGTCGGAGGTGTGAGATTGCTTCTCGGCAGAGGAACAGGTTTGCACAGCCAGTTGGGGAGTTTTCTGCTATTGAGATTATAAGACAGCACACTGGTAGTGTGCTGCGGGCTTGCATTGGTCAAGTGCCTCGGCAGCCAATTGTACCACAGTTATCTCTCCATTGTAATTACTGGCATATACCCCAACTACTTGGCTTATTTCAACCGTTTTTTAGAAGGCTCCAGCTCCAGCCCCAGTGGGGGCTAATGTAGATCCGTCAGTGTAGATGGTCAACCACTCTGTTTCCGGATATAGGGTATCAATTGTTTCAAGTGCCGATCTTTTTAATCAATGTAAGGTCAAACCTTAGCCACAGATTACCTTGATACTATATGCAATATTTTAGAGCATAATAAAATTGACATACGAAAAATTACGTGTGTGCATAGATGGCATCCCTTTAATGACTGCACCTGAAAATAGATTTATTGTGTTGTTAAATATATATATATATATATATATATATATATATATATATATATATATATATATATATATATATATGGAAAAAATAATAATAATAATAATAATTTATGGGGTTAATAGCATAATTGTTGGTACTGTTGATATACCGTTAAACGAAAAAAAAATTAACAAATTGAATTACATATCATTGTATTATACAACAAGATAACTTGGCAGCTGATACTCCAAATCCAAAATTAGAAGCTGCGATGAAGCCTGATATCAGGATTGTCAAATGACTTGAACCACAGAAAATTTAAAATAGTTTTAGTTTAATTGGAAAGTGAGTATAATGATGTTATTTTATTTACTTTGTTGCAATAGCTAAGTAGAGGATTTTGTTTTTTTCTTTACGCCCTAAAATAATATTGTTTTTAGAGCAAAATGATAGTGTATCCTGAATTACAAGATGACAAATGCTTTTATGGTCTTTTAGTCATTCTATCTGATATTACAGAAAAACTAAATAGTCTCAATCAGAGTTTACTAGCTGAAAATAGCAAAGTCCCAGAAATGGATCCACTAAACAAAAAGTAATTAGAGCAACATTTTCCACTAACTAACTCTTGAGCATAAATATTCTTGTAATTTAATTTTTTTTTTAATGTCAGAAAATATTCGAATAACTAAAAACAACACCAAAGTCAAATAAAAATTAATTAATAATTAAAAAACAACAAATCCTGTACAAACAATAAGTAGTACATTATTCGCTAACAAAAGTAATTAGAGCAACATTTTCCACTAACTAACTTCCACTATTCTTAAACATAAATAAACATACAATAAAAAAAAAATGTTAATGTTAACAAATATTCTAATATCTACATAACATCACCAAAGTGAAATTGAAAGAAAGCACTACAATCAACCAGTTTGAAGAAATTGTAGTAAATAGCTGTCTCTGTGTAGTGAATAAACTCTTGCCAAAATTCGCAGAAAGTTCTGAACCCGGAACGATTTCAGACTATGACACTCGAGACACTTCCTGAGATGACGGAAAATATAAATAAGCCAGCCTAGAGGTTTGTAGCCGATACAAAAAAATTGCTTTAGACCTGATACTTTTTTTAGCATGATTCTTCCCTCCCTCCATAGGGTGGACTCCGCTTATGAGGTTCACCCAATCTGGAAGTGCCGATTGGTGTATAAGTTTTGTGCAGAATGTGAAGGGAATCTAGGTTACTGCCTAAATTGTTTTAATATGGACCATGAAGCTCAATTGACTAATTAAGTCAGGTTTATAAAAAATATTTGAATTATAATTTTTGCTTTGTTTCACTTATTCGTTACGGCTTGTAAAAGCTGAAACTTGTTCAAACAATTTTTTAACTTGATTCTTATGATGTCTGTATATTATGTTTGTAAAGTTTGAAAATATAACGTAAGTTCTTATTTTGCATTATGAAGTTCTCATTTGTTAGTTATCTAATCCTACTCCTGCTTCAAAGTAGTTATCATATAACCTTTAGTAACAAAAATAGTAAGCAATAACCTTCAGACATTTTTTTTTTTGACTTTGTGAGATGTATATATATATGTACAGATTTTTACAAGAGACATTTGTCCCGGTCTGTACAGCAGTCGAAGTCCTTACGGGACACATGTGCCTACGACGAACCACTGAAATTTCGTGCCAAAGCCAATGTGTTAAAGCTCGAAAGAGTTAGTTTTGCTCTTTTGAACATTTTTTACCTGACTTTTTATTGATTTTTTTTTGTTGTCATACCTGTTGGTGGAGACCGTTGTCACTGGCATCTGTACGAGTACTGTGGGCGAGCGCTTTCGACGTGAGTACGTCATTATCAAGCCACTGTTAAGTTAGTACTGAATTTTGTTTGTAATGTCAGAGTATTTATACTAGGGCGGAGTAAGTTGTTTACTTCTGTGAAGGGTCGTCCAGGTAGGTTGTTTGTCTGTACTCTTTGCAGGTGTTCGTTCAGTTGAAATGTTTGTCAATTCCGTGGGGCATTGCCGTCTAAGGGTCGTCCAGGTAGTTTGTTTGTCTGTACTCTGTGCAGGTGATCCGTTGTATGTTAGTCTTGGACACAGCTATTAAAATCATTAATAACAACTGAGATAAAATAGTTACCAATACATATATAGTCATTTCAGGTTTAATAGCAGAATAAAAAAAAAGAAAAAAAATGATTTGAAAAATTGAAAGTTATTTTGGAAGAAAAAAATGTTTGGCCCAAGTCAATCAGAGTTTGCGGATCAAGTGGAGAGATAGAGAGCAGAGAATTCACTTAGGCCTGCTTTCTCCAAGTCTCGTAAGGGAGTGGCGTCTCCCCACTACCTACGACCGAGTGGAAGGGATGACGGGCAGGTATATAAGCCCGCTCTCAGCAGCTAGAGGCAGAGGTCTCCAAGCAGCTGTGTAAGTTGCTCCTCTCTCCGCTACATCTCTCTCTACCTCATTCCAATAAACCTACTTTCTCTATACACCTGTTTTCTTATTTACCCTGACCTTCTCCAGTCTCACCGCTGTGTTAAGCCGCCTCCTTCTCCTAGCTCCCCTCGCTGTGTTAAGTGAGGTTTCCCCCCGCTGTGTTAAGCGGTGTCCTTCTTCTCCTTACTCCCCTCGATGTGCTTAGCGAGGTTCCCCCGCCGCTGTGCTAAGCGGTTATCCTACACCTACCTTCCTCACTGTGCTAAGTGAGATATCCTCGCCCGCTGTGTTAAGCGGCCGTCTTCCACTCACCTTTCTTGTCTCCCTCTTTCCTACAGTAACCCTATTCACACTCGCTGTGATAAGTGAGGTGAATCCTAATACAAGAACACGCACTCTATCCCGACCTTCTGATACTACGCACACACGCGCAACTAACTAGAACTTTTAGTTTAAAACTAACTGATCCTGAATGTCATGAGCCCATAATGGAGTTCATTGTTACTCCTGGGATGTAGGTGATGATTTAGAGTTTAGTTTTAATAATGGCTTGGCGGTCTCACTATTACCATTGTATTATCGTTTTGAGCTTCTCTCGTTATCCTTTCGTGGGCTTTCTCTGTTGGCCATGAATATGAAGTACCAGTCACCAACATTTGGGGTTTCTTTGCTTGCATGATAGTGCAGTTTGTGTGCAAGTCCTCTGTTTGTCAAAACAAAAGCCGTATAGAGATCATCAACTTAAACATTTGAGGCCCCTGGCCTTTAGTCAACTATCTTGTTATATTTTCACCTGTTTAATATTATTTTCCTGGTCCTCTGGGCTCAGGTCAAAATTTTCTACCAGAAATTGCAACTTTTTTTGGCATAAATGTTTGATGCATTACAACACTGTTGCATACAAATTGTGAGGATCCATCGATTGTGTTCTTTTAGATCGTTCTGGGCATGTCTGCATGTATCTGCTTTCAAAAAGTCATCCCCGTTTCTACCCTTACGCCTTAACTACTTGGTCTTTGCCCCACTCATATCTTTTGCTGTACTGTGGTGCTGTCCTGGCCCTCACTTACTCCATTAATCTATTGTGCTACTTGCTGCGGGCACACACATATAACTCACTTAAACCAGCACTTTTGGGGATATGTGTACACAGCGTGATATAGGAGGAGTTCACCCTCTGCTGTTCCAGTCACATATACACATGTCCAGCTATTATGTGGACCTCAGCCAGTGGACTTAATTCCAGATGAAGGGATAGGGCATTTAGGCTGGGCGTTTCGTACTCTACAAGTCTGGAAATTATACTAGACTTAAAACAGA
>OX328132.1:64633226-64765726 GCA_946811695.1 Gonocerus acuteangulatus | reverse complement strand
ATGATTATTCCATGACTGAAAAAATATTTTTTGTTGTATTGTATTAATTTTACAAAATTATTAAATAAATAAAATGTCTGAAGATTGTCATGTATTTCATTTCACCAAATTTGCTTATGTTTAAATGAATAAAGTTGTAGTTCTATGGTACTGTTCAATCCAGATAATTATTTTCATATTTCCTCTTTTTTGAAAATAAAACTCATTGTCTAAAAGATAGATATTATCTTAATTTTTGTATTATCTTAATTTTATAAATTCACAGACGTTTGTACAAAATTCTTAAATAATAGAAACAAATATTTCTGAACAATATAATTGATATATATATATATATATATATATATATATATATATATATATATATATAAGTTTTAATTCTATGGTATTGTTCTATGAAGAATAATGAAAAAAAAAGATGATTGTGTAAAAGATAGCGTTTTTATATGCTCAATCTTTCAAATATTAATCAGATTTTATTTTATTTTTGTTACTATTGTATTAATAAGGATATCCACAAAGCAGCATGGAATTCCCCGAATGGGAAAACTGTATCTCAGATAGACCATCAGCGCTCGACACAAATCTAACCTGAATTATGTAAGATCATATAGAGGGGCAAACATGGATACAGATCACTAACTGAGCATTGCCAAGATGAGGTAACGAATTTTATTAGCTAAACATCACAGCCAACAACCGAGCAATCGTTAATCTACCCTGTAAAACAAATGAACTGGTGAAAGAATTGTCGATATCATTTTCTAAACTGGATATATAAAATAAAGCATTTTCAACCTATATTATTTTATTTCTTGGCTCCTAAGGCACATTGATGCAGAGTCACCAGAAAAAAAAGGGCCAAATCGGTGACCCCACCACTGTATACTCCACTTGTCAGAGGCTTGGTCTATGACCAAAAATGATGAGAAGAAGCTGAGTGTGTTTGAGCGAGGAGTCCTCAACAGGATCTACAGCCCAGTAAAGATGGGTGAAGTGTGGAGAAGAAAAAATAGGGAACTCAGCTCCCTATTTGCCTACCTCGACATTGTCACCTTCATCAAACTTGGAAGATTAAGATGGGCAGGGCATGTAACTAGAATAGATTCCACTGTAATTCCAAAAATGGTTACGACTGAGAAACTGCACTCCACAAAACGAGTAGGAAGGCCGAGAATCAGATGGCTGTACAGTGTAGCCAACGATGCCAGAACCCTGCTAGGCATTAGAAACTGGAGAGCTGCAGTAGAAGACAGAGTCAACTGGCGGAGGCTCTTAGAGGAGGCCCAGTCTCGGTGATGGGATGTCGTGCAACGTATAATGATGATGATTATATTCATATGTCAATTTTAATTATTTTTCTAGATGTTATATTGCCTTAAGTAAATCACAAAAATGAAATATTCGTTTGATCATGCCAATAAAGGAACTAAAATGACACTCATCAGGATTGTAGGAAGACAATAGCAGAACAGTGTCATGTAGATATTTTTAAGATACTCTTCTTTTATATGGATGCTTTTTTATTGTGCCAGAAAAACCTAGCAAATTGATTGCTTCATTTTAATGCTGGAATTACATGAATAAATGACTTGTTAACTCACCTTTTCAACAACAAAGAGACAAATTATAATTGGCTCTGCTTGGGTGCAAAGGGTTGATTAGATGAAAGCCAATTCCTCCGTTTCTCTACATTTGTTCTTACTAGGCATTTGGAGTTCTCCCAACTTCTACAATATTCACTATCTGAAATTCCATAAACCTAAAGCAGAGTCCATCTTCAATCTGCTGAAAAGACTTTAAAATATTCTGAATAATCAATTTTACAGGGATAAAGGGGGGAGGTTAGAAGGTCCCATTTTTCGGGTTTTCACTTATATCTCGGAAACCCTGCGTCGACATGACTATTCTATAACAAAGCTGATTAAATTTCCTACAAGTTCTACTCAAAAAAGTTTTTCGAGATATCTTTAGTTTTCAAAATTTCCGATCTTTAAAGTCTGTAATTTTGGGGAAAACACTTTTGCTGCACATTTTTCCCCCTTCAATAACTCTTCAACACTGCACCCAAAAAATAAATAACACTTATGGAGTTGTAGAGTATTGCATTCCCTTCAATAATATGTATTACTTTGCTATTATATGTACTTCCCTTCAAACGTAAAAACAATTTCAGTGTTCATCATGAAATCTGAAACCTGGCGACTAATAGTCCAGGCAACTAACAGTTATAGGTGGAAATGTTAGGAACACAATTTTTGACTTCATAACATTGCTTGGGCTAGTTAGGAGGTCAACATATCAAAAGTCCCCGCCGGTAGCCTTTGTGCCCGGGGGGGGGGGGAAGGAGGGGGGGTTTAGAAGGTTCCATTTTTCGAGTTGTCACTTATATCTCGGAAACCATGGATCCTAGCGAAGTGACCATTCTATAACAAATGAAAGCTGACTCAATTTTCTACAAGTTCTATTCAATAAAGTTTTTCGAGATATCTTTAGTTTTCGAAATATCCGCTCTTGAAAGTCTGGGGGGGGGGGGGGTAGAAGATCCCCCGTTTGAAAGAAAATACATAAAATAGTAAAGTACTATATATTATTGAAGCAAATGGAATGCTCCACAACCCTATAACCGACATTTATTTTTTGGGTTCTGGTCGAGAATATAAAAAAGTGTGTTTTTCCCAAAATGACAGACATTCAAGAGCGGATATTTTGAAAACTAAAGATATCTTGAAAAACTTTATTGAATTGAATTTGAAGCATATTTGATCAGCTTTCATTTGTTATAGAATAGTCATGTCGCTAGGACGCAGGGTTTCCGAGATACAAGTGAAAAACCTGAAAACTGAGACCTTCTAACTCCCCCCCCCCCCCCCCCCCCGAAAATATTCGAAAAATGAAAAATAGCCCTCTTTTATCAAATGATAAAATAGATAAAAATTTTAGTCAAACTAAAGGCAAAATGGTTAATTGAAATTCAGAATATAATAATTAAAAAATGATCAATAAAGATTGCAAAACTTTATAAAAAAGAAAATCCTCACAAATTCTAAAGAAAAGAATTAAATATGTAAAAAGTATAGGGAAAAAAAGAAACAACACTTACAGGCCATATAATCCATACAAAACTCAAATACTTTATACAGAAAAAAAATATTACTTAAAGAAAAATTTAAAAAAAATATATCGACTGATTGATTCAAGGGAATATGAGTAAAATAAAAACTATTTAAATTAAAACAAAGTCCGACTTGCAGGAACTGCATCATCTTAGCGCGGTTCTGTTCTTATTCCTAGTCTCATTTGGAATAACTAAAATAGAAGGAGTTCTCATTTTGGGTCCACATTTCTAGAAAGGTCTAGATTTATAATGTTACCTGGATGGGTCCACCAACCCTAGGAAGGGCCCTGCTAGGCAGTTGAAAAGCTATATCTTTAAATCCATATCTCATTCAAAAACTATTTTTCCAATTTTCTCAAAAACGGTTAAAGCTATCGCCTTGAAAAATGTTTTCATTCGTTTTCCTTGCACAAGAAGCCTATAAAATGAGTACTTTCAAGCTTATGAACTCAAAAACGTAGGCGTTATGATTTTTTTTGCGCGAATTTCGCCCCAAACGCCATCTTCCAGTGGGCGGATTCTGCTGGTTAACGAACTTGACCTTTCAAATTAGACGAAAGGTTTTTGTACCAAATTTCATCAAAAACGGAACATTCGTCTACCATATATATATACAAATTTGAACCACCGACATTTTGGGTCTCTAGGAGTTCTGAAACGCAAAATTTTCTAGTCGGCACTTCCGGATTGTTTCATGAGATCAACCTTATAAGCGGGGTTCCTCCCTACGGGGGAGGGAGGAACCGCGCTAATATATAATTAAAGAAACTATAAACACAAATTTTAATTGGAGACAGATTTGATTAACTTTCTTTTTATTTGGGTACAAACCAAATTTCAAATGAAAATAACAAAAGTATATTTGAAAATCTCATTAAGGAAAGACAAAATAAATTAGTCAATAATTAAAAAGCATTAATAATTACAAATATTTCACACATGCTTATATTTTAATGAAATGACATGATTAAAAAAATAACAAAAGTCTTACATCAAAATTCCTCTATGCTAATAACATATGAATAGAGCTAATGTCATTTTTGTTGTTGTTAAAAGAGGTATCAAATTATAATTATACATTTTCATATCTTCTGTCATGAGAATGAATGAAATTTAAACCACCAACCGCTCCTTCCAGGTATTCAAGGCTTTCTCTCGAAGGTACATCATATTCCGGTGGATAATTAGCCGGTCGCCTATCATTAGAATACCTGAAATTAAAAGAATAAATAGTACAAGCCACAAATTTAAAAATTTAGGATCAACCAAAACAATAATAAGAAAGTATACTCTTGCTCAGCTGAATTAAAAGCCAGAATTAGTTTAAGATGCAGGTAGAGGGAAATAAAGTATAGGCTCTGCCACAGGGATAGAAATGGATCTCATTGCTCCTGTGATAATGAGACGTATCGCTCACTTTTTTCAAGAACGGCATATCTCAAAAATTGGCTATTTTGAGATAAGACTATTTTAGAGAGTTTAGAGAAAGAGTGTATTATTTCTTTATAAAACAATTTTTAACAAAAAGAAAGTCCCTTTTTCATTTTGAGTTTTACATCAAGAAAGAACTACTTCTTTTTTGCCAATATTGTACCGAAAACTAATAGTTTTCAATAAAAACACCTTATTCTGATCATCACCTAAAACCATAAATATTCTATTTATTTATTTTCTCTCCTTACACATTACGTTTAGTGCATTTTAAAACCACTATAAGAAAAATAAATTAAGTGTTAACTTCACATTAAACCCTCTAATTCCATCACAATTGTAAGGATACAAGTTTTCTATCAGTAGTACGAAGGTGTTATGTGGAAAGTTTTCTGCACTAATTAGAGAATATATATATTATTAATAAGATAACAAAACAAAAAGTCCAAATCGCAGGAACTGCGTCATCTTAGCACGGTTCTCGAGTGCCTTTAGTAAAGGAATAATACCTAATTTCATTAAAATCTGTCCATTTTTTAGTCAGCTAGAGTGCGAACAGAAATACTAAATGAGATGAAGATAGTTAGCTATTGAGGTGATGCAAAGTCAAGGGATGGTTGAGACTCGGCTAGGAGAAAAAAACTTCAGATCTTCAAGCAAAAATCTATATTGGAGGTTTAGGCTGCACTTTTGAAGTTCAGGTAAAGAAGGGTGAGAATTTATGACATGCCCGCCCTCATGAGAATCTCCTGTCAAACAACATGGACCTTTATAGCAAATGAAACTACCTCTTCCATATCCAACTCCTGGTGTAATCTGTAATCCAAGGGTTTATCGCCATAGATGTGAAACCCTTAAAATAAAATAAATAAATAATCTACTATCCTTTTCTTAAAGAAATTTTATAATTGAGTTTGCTGTAAAAGGTTTAATGTGTTCTATTAAATACATATTTTCCAATTTCCATTAATAGTTATACTTTTAACTATTAGACATTTTATACAAAAATTCATTTAATTACTCAACAATAGATTTCAATATGAACCACCGATATATTCGTTATTTACGAGTTCTTAAAGGTGAAATCTTTTATTCGGCACTGTCGGATTACGTCATTGAGTTGAACTCAGAAGCGGGTTTCCTACATAAGGAGAGAAAGAGGAAACGAGTTAAAAACAACCAATTAAAATGTGAGGTAAATAGAGGCAAACCCCGTTTGTGGTGGTAGAAAATATTCACACGGCATTCCGCTCAGAAAGCTCCGAAATATTGTTTCTAATTTCATGTATCCTGTTTTATTTTTGGCAAATAGATTCTTATTCTATAATCAAAAAAAAACTACTAGCAATAAAAAACTAAGGGTAACAGATAAAAATATGGAATACCAAAAACAATTCTAAAGAACGAAATCAACACCATTATTGTAATCTAGATATTCATACGGCATCTTCTAATTCTAACAAATAAAATATTGTTTCTAATTATACATATCCTGTTTTATTGACAAATACATTTGACTACTATAATCAATTACAAAAATAACGAGCAGTGAAAAAAAAAAACTGAGGGAAACACATAAAAAGATAAACGAAACTAACTAAGTTTTAAGCACTTATTTCTCAAAAAATGACCATCCCATCGAAAATGTTTTCAAAACATTTTTTGTAGAGAATTTAGAATAGTTTCTATCTTCAAACCACAATTTCCTAACCGTTTTCGAGATATTAAGGAAAATATACGAAGTTCCCAAAACTTTTCATATATCTTAATAAAATATTTTATTGTTATCTTTCCTTAACTCCAAACAACCAAAATTTAATTATCTTTGTTTGTATAAATTTCAAATATGCAGAAATTTTTTTAACTGAATCCCATCATTCTTAAGTACCCAAACCAAAAACATATTTCAAAAACTATTTTGCCACTTTTCCCCAAAACAGTTATAGCTATCACGTTAAAAATGGTTTCATTCGTTTTCCTAGGCCAAGAAGCCTATAAAACGAATACTTGCAAGCATATGAAGTAAGCGCAACAATTTTTTTCGCACGAATTTCGCTTCAAAAACCATGTTCATGTGGGCGGATTTGGACGAACTTGACCTTTCAAATTAGACGAAAGATTTATGTACTAAATTTCTATATATAGACTATGAGTTATATTGATACTGATGCGCATCAATAATGGTATCCTTTATCAAAAGAAGAAAGCTGTGAGAGCGAACTCTAGAATGTTATTACCCATGTTGTTATTATATAGCTTACTGGCGATTCAAGTATTGCTCGTACAGCACTATAGGTGTCATGTATTCAGTTTTATCAGCGTTGTTAGCCAAACTCTAAATCCACGTGGGACTAGTACTGCTCGCACAACCAGTAATACCGAAACCTTTGTTCCTACGAAAATTTAATATTATGAGCCCAGTTAAAAAAATAAACAAAAAATAATTGATCCAGCTGGAAGAGGAATGTATTTGAAGAAGCTAGAAATAGTATGAAACTCATTAAAAGAATCCTGAAATATGAGTGAAAAAAAAATAGATAAATAAACCTACTTGTAGAGATAAATGCCAATTAATGTTCTCCAAGAACATGAGTAAAGATGAAAGTCAAAGTGTTTTGATGGCTATTGGAACCTTGGAGACATCGCCAAATAGTGAGAGTTTATTCATAACACAAGCAAATAGTTCATAGTTTAAGCAAATAAAACTTAAATATTGTTAGGCGCACAAAGGCAGATCAAGGACCAACAAATTATCCTTGCAAGAATGATATAAGTCGATACTTAAATGTTAAACTTGGATAAAAGTTTTGAAAAACTCTAGAACGTTTCGGCTACACTTTGGTAGCCTTCATCAGCTTGATTATGGATGTTAAGAATAAGTGATCATATCAGAGTGGAAAGCTGTTTTTTAAGTGTCTGAGATGATCACATTTTCTTAACATCCATAATAAAGCTGATGAAGGCTACCAAAATATAGCTGAAACGTCCTGAATATAGATTTTTACAAAAATGTTATTAATGTTTCCTAGCCGAATCCTAACTATTCCCAGACTGCTTCACCTCGACGGCTAACTATCTACACCTCATGGCATTATTTTAGTGAAAATAACACATTTTGACTTAATCAAGTTTCACTTAATGAAGTTTGGAGCAAGAATTTGGAAATTTCATACTTCTTCTTCAATCTGACAAATAAAATCAGGTATTGTCTAAACCGATCAGCTGAATATTTAATATTCAATCGAAAAGTTAAAATTTATTTTTAATACTTTTATTCAACTTTTAAACTTTAAAATTGCTCTCCTGAAAATTGAATTTTATATGAAATTCTTGAAAAAAGTGAGCCATATCTGATGTTGTAGTCTGATCATTTGCTTCCCGTATTACCTTAACTAAATTTTGCCCCCCCCCTAAAAGTAATCCATGAGCTGGCTGGTGATCGTAGTATAAAGCTTGTATATTATAAATGTCTTTATTTTCATTCCAGTAGAAGATTCAGGACGTCAGCCTCCTCTATGATATAAGAATGAGGAAGAAGAGCATATCCAACAGAATTAAGCAATGCCTACAGAGTCTTTTATTTCCCTTGCTGTGGACAATGTCGGAGGACTCTGTTTTATTTGGTGTTTAAGCTCAGTAAACACACATTGATGTTCCATATTATTACTATTAGCTTTTAATGAGAGAGAAAAAAAGAAACTGCTCTTTCCCATATTATATTTATTTTATTACTGACTACAAACTTCTACTCTATTTAAAACAAAATTAAAATAACATAAAGAGAAAATTTTAAAATGAAATAAAAACATTTTTAAGCCTACTGTTGACTAGTCCAAAGCCCAGCATGAGAAAATAGTGACAGAAAACTTTTTAAACAAAGAAATAACAAAAGTGTATTAGGAGAAATAAGAAAATATGGGCGGTTGAGCTTAAGCTATTTTGATGCCGTCCCATGGAACCAAGAGGGTGAAACGGGCTATGCTCCACAGGCATCTAAGGACATGCAAGTTGCCGTCTCGTAACGGTTAACAAAGACTTAATGTATACAATAAGAAGCTTTTGTTAGTTAAACCAATATTCTTCAGTTATTTCTTTAAATTAAGTAAAAAAAAAAAAAAAACAAAAAAAAACTGGTGTTTTATCAATTCAAAGACAAAGTAAATCTTCAACAGTGTAGTTCATAATAAACAAATACTACATTAGCAGGAAAAATAAATTAAATCTCACATACTCAATATGAGACGGATAATGTTGCTGTACATCAGGTGAATAAACATTCAAATTTTGCAAACCGTCTGATCTATATCCTGGAGCATTTGATGATTGGAAAACTGGAGATCTCGAATAAGGTGGGGGAGGTGCACTTTCGACTTCAATTGATTTCTTATAACGATGGACAGACTCTTTTGTTTTGAGTACAATATTTCGAGCTATTTCAGAACCTAAAATAATTAAAACTTAAATTAATTACATGGCAAGTTATCACATAAATCTATTTTATGTAAATGTATCACATAATTTTTTACTTGCTTACAAGCAATAAGCAAATCAATTTCTTGAGAAAATATGAGATTAAAAAAAAAACAAATGAAGGTAGATGTTTGGTATTCAAATAAACCCGCCTTGCTCTGTAATTTAAATATTGTGTCATGTGAGTCGAGCCAACATGTGCCATCTAGATTCCAGGAGGAGAAGCTACATTGCCCTTGAGATGCATGAGAAGTAAGAGAACTGTTTCATGTGGTATGTGCCCGATGAATTTGTGTGAATCACAACCGCAAACTTCTATTTTTCATGACTTGCAATCAAACAGTAGAAATAATTAACTTTTAAATTAATCATGCAGTACAACAAGGCCTGAAATTATCTTCTATTATAACTTTATCAATTCAGAGTTAAGAATATAATATAAATAATCCAAGAATTTTTGGGCGGAAGGTCAATAAAAGAGATAACAATGTTAATTCAATTTATTTTATATAAGTTCTACATGTTTCATGCCCTAGGTGCCTCTTCAGGAGCTAAATTGATTCTCCAAATTTGTAATTTATTTCTCAATAGTTTCACCCGGGTAATTACACTGGTCTGCAAAATTTAACATTTTATCTGGGATTTTTATTTTAATATGTCATTATCCCTAATTTGAGTGTGCTGAATCAGAATATGAACTTAGTTTTTCTCCATCACAAAGCAATTTTTCACAATACAGGAAATTGTAAAATATACATTTTTATACTAGCTTCTATTGAATTTCTGTTGTATTATTAAACATAAGTTAATAAATCCATAACTGTCAACACAACGATCTGAAAAATTAACTAATGTTTCACATCATCACTTAAATTTGAACATTTGAGCAGTTTTTTACATACTGCCCTGAAATGAGCATTTTGTAAAGTTCCTGCTATGGAAAAAATTTGATACATTTCTTTTCAGCAGCCAGCAATAATCAGCAGTCATATTTCTATTCCACTTTCCCCGGTGGTGTCTTTCCATTTTCTTTATTTTCTGGTCAAATCTTTCACCATGCTCTTCACTGACACAGCCGAGATTTTCTAGAAAAAAATTCAAATGAGAGTGCAGGAATTTTACTTTCACACTCATATTGCAGCCCAGCTTTCTTCAATATTTTTGTAATTTCTCAGAAAGTTTTTGTTGATTTAAAACCAATCAATACCTGTTTTTTCAGTATCTGTCACCATTTCTTCAAATAAGGTATCAGAAATCAACTTTCTAATTTGTGGCGCAACAAATACTCCCTCTTTAAGTTTAGCATCAGATATTCCAGGGAACATCTTGCAGATATATTTGTAACAGTTGCCATCCTTATCCAAAGCCTTCACATAATGCTCCATTAAGCATATTATGTACAAAGGTGGTAAAAGACCATTTTTGGGGACCACAAGACATTCATGAATTACATTTTTTATTCCTGGTGCGTGACTGTCTCTCTGCTTCCAATTTTTCTTGTGTAGTGACCAGTCCGGGTTCTCCTATTCCATTAACAAATAAAACATGGCATTTTAGTGTTGCCTGATTGCTGGCCTAGTAGCATGCCATTAACTTTTAAATCTCCACAACCCTGCCACTTATGTTCATATTTTACTTTTTCTAGAAGTACATAAAATAAGGCATTTATTGTTGTCTGGTACAGGGTGTCACAAAAATAATGGTCATCCGTTGGCCAGATGATTCTCCAATGCGAGATCGGAAAAAATAACCCCCATATTAACCCCCGCAAAATTGACCTTGAAATGTTATTCAAGGTCAATTTTTTTTTTTTTTTTTTTTTTTTTTTTTTTTTTTTTTTTTTTTTTGCATATTTCGAATCTACGAGTCATGAGGAAGAAAAAAGTCAATGGCACCATAGGTCAGAAATTACTCCTTATGGTCAAAATGACCATTACCAGAGTATACGTGGGCCATTCCATTCCAATCGACAAATGGTGGCTGATTTTGATAATAATTTTTTTTTTACATGTTCTACTAAAGTTGCCTTATTCAAAAATACCTCGTTTGAATTTATTAAAAATGCATCTTCTAGCATAAAATATTATAAGTATATTGAAAAACGAGCCTCTCAGCGGCATTAACTGGAGGACCATAACACATTTATCAAGAGTTCTTTGCCGTAATATTTCAATCAATCATTGAAATTACTCATTAAGGATTTCACTAGTCATGTATGAATTTCATGAACTAGTCAGTCCTCGAGTCCCTCTCAGACTAAAGGATAGAATAATAGAATAATTGCCCTCGCCCTTGGGCAGAAAAAAAGGTTTCTTCCAAAAAACAAAAAAACTTAAGTTGTAAGACATTGAGAGGAGATCATTGATGATGCGAAGGTAGGAATTGGTCGGGATTCGGTCATTACTTCTTAATAAAACTACATTTTACAAGTAAAAATAGTTTTATTTTTGCCGACGTTTCGACTTCAAATTCAAGCCTTCATCAGGGCTGTAAACAAGCAGGACAGATTTAATACTAACGTATACAAAAATATGTTGAGGCCTTCAAGCCTCTCAACAAGATAGGGGATTGGCTCAGTAAAAGCAAAGATAAGCAGCGGTTACAAGACCAGGGTGTCTACCTTCTACCTTGCGACTGTGGGAAGGTGTACATAGGACAAACAGGGAAGAAGGTAGCCACACGGTTTGGATACATGCTGCTGACTACAGACTGGGACACACAAAAATTTCTGCGGTGGCAACACACGGAGAAGAGTGCCCCAAGCAAATTTTGTTTGACCAAGGAAAACACAATGACGAGAAGGATTATCAGAGAGGCCTTTGAAATACAAAAACATCCGGGAAATTTCAACAGAGAAGATGGTCTCATCCTCCCAGACATTTGGCGGCCAATCCTTAAGAAAATTGAAGAGACCAAACACAATGATGACGACCTACAACCCGAGCGGCCTACTGAAGAACTAAGTAGAGAGCCCTCGAGCCTCATTGGCCCACCGACATCTTACACGATTGGCCCGCACAGTTTGTGAAGCAGGTCTATAAAGAACGGCAATTCTGTGACAAACTCATTCCTTAGTAACCACGAAGGATGCAGGAAGCAGCCTGATGAAGTGGGAGAGGAAACCAATGAAATATTGCGACATGGAGAGGAACAACGCCGATGGAGAGAGAAGCCGTCTCACAAATCATTCATATGAATCCCAGCAAAGACATTTGAAATTATTTATATATATATATATATATATATATATATATATATATATATATATATATGTAAAATGTTATAATTAAAAATAAAAAGAGAAAAACAATTAAAATATTTTTTATATAAAGAACACGCCACTTTGGGTCGCCAAAATGTAATAATATTTAATTTTAAAAATATTATAGCTAAAGATTTTATCTATAGCATATTTGATATGCCACGGCTGCTAAATGAGTACTCTTATCTCACAGGTTTGGGTTTAAAGTAAAGTAGACGAAAACACAGATTATTCTGTGGATAAATTTAAATGTAATAAACAAAAGACTCATCAATAAGTCAACATCCATGCAATTGGAAAAGCAAATTTTACCTGATATAAAGCTGAAGACAGCATATGCTGGAATTTCTGCTCTCGATTACTTCCGGTGACGAACAAATAAATCTTCTTTCTTCACTTCAAAATAAGCCAATCTGCAACACACCGCTAAGACTGTTACAATTCGACTGTATCCTACCAGATCTCCACTAGAACTGAAAGAGTATATCTCCACTAGAACTGAAAGAGTATATCTCCACTAGAACTGAAAGAGTGTATCTCCACTATGACTGAAAACCAACTGCATGAGACTAGCTCTCTAATAGAACTGTATAGGACTGGAGCTTCATTAGAACTGTACGCGAGTAGATCTTCATACTAACTGAATAGGACTAGATCCCCATTAGCATTGCACGCGAGTAGAGCTTCATACCAACTAAAAGAGTTTTTGGCGGGAGTGTCCAACCCGTAACTAGTGCTACCTGTATCGAACATCCAAAGAAGTACTACTATTACTACTGTATATCACACACAGTACTACTATTACTACTGTATTACACAGTACTGTTAGTACTGTGTATGTTACTATTGTATATCTTCAGAATTTTCTGTTAATTTTGAATATAAATTAATATAAAACTATTTATTTTGTTTTTTATTTTCGTGGAATCACCTTCCTCGCCTTTAATGGTTTTCCGAAATTACAAACTTTTAATTTGTAATGTAAAGTATCATTGCAATATGAAAAAAAACCATAATGTATAGCTAGAAAAACAATGTGCTATAGAGCACTTAAATTAGAGGCGCATGGGTACAGATATAAGAATAACAAGATGGGCTTACCGATGAGAAGATTGAGAACTATGCCTCACAGATGTGGGATAATTTCTGACTGTTGATACAAGGAAACTTAGAGGAAGGAGTTGGTGGGGGGGGGGGGGGGTTCTTGACCAAAAGGTTGGGGGCTACAGTGGGGATGAAAGAAAGAGCAGCGTCGTAAAGTCAGATGTCATAAAATTTTGTGATAATAGAAGGGATGCAGGTATGAAGGTCTATATTGCAGGTGGTATAGGGTTTTAGGAAGCTCCCATAGCAATTGGGCCTGTTCTCCAGCTTTAATTTTTTGGACTTCATTTCAGAGGCAAGCTGCCAACCTTCCTTTCAAATTCCTACTTACTCGGCTAAGGACCTGGCGAGAATTTCTCATAATTCTTTCAAATGCCCATGTTAATCTCGTCCATTTTGCCTGCTGTGTACGATGACGCTGGAAAACAAACTTTTGTCAGTCCACAATACCCGCTGCAGGAAATGTGGCAGGCGATCCAACTTGTCCAGCACCCACCTGCAAAACAATGCTCTCTGCTCCTGATCCCCGGGCCTAAACTCCTGAACTTCCTGTAATCTGAAGGGAAAAGTTCTTCCCGAAGGACCCAACGGACCATAATCCTCGAGACTCCCGTAGTTTGGGCAATTTTCTCAGCCCCATAGTAGTCCTGGATCGAGTAAGGGCAATTAGTTTATCCTCTTTCTGAGAGGGACTCGAGGACTGGCTGGTTCATGAAATTCATACATGACCTGTGAAATCCTTAACAAGTAATTTTAGTGATTGGTTGAAAGCTTCTGGCAAAGAGTTCATGATAAGCTTCGAGAATAACCTCATGAATGAATTTCTGTCAATTGTAAAATATTAGTTACGGTCCTCCAAATAATGCCACTGAGAGGCTCGTTTTTCAATATACTTATATTTTTTTATGCTAGAAGATGCATTTTTAAAAAATTCAAACGAGGTATTTTTGGGTAAGACAACTTTAGTAGAACATGTAAAAAAAAAAATATCAAAATCGGCCACCATTTGTCGATTGGAATGGAATGGCCCATGTATACGCTGTTAATGGTCATTTTGACCATAAAGAGTCATTTCTGACCTATGGTGCCGTTGACTTCTTTCTATGACTCGTAGATTCAAAATATACAATAAAAAAATTTTACCTTGAATAACATTTCAAGGTCAATTTTGCGGGGGTTAATATGGGGGTTATTTTTTCCGATTTCGCATTGGAGAATCATCTGGCCAACGGATGACCATTATTTTTGTGACACCCTGTACATTGTTCCATATGCACAGAACTACATTAAAACATTTTAGGTATAACTACTAATTGCGCCAAAATGGTATGTGGTAGAAAAAAAAAATGATTACAGTTTTGGAATCAGCACATCAAATATAGTAAAGTAGACCCATTTTGGAGGAAACCCCAGAATCATGCATATCAGTGTTATTATTCCTAAAAATTACCCTTATTCTGTTCTTTATATCATTAAAATATTTTGCTGATGTTCTTTGTTGGCCCGTAAGGGCTCTATTATACAGATTATGTTTAAATTTTGTTGGGTGGTATGAATAGAAGTTGATCATGATGAAAAAGTTTGCTTTTAATACCATTTAAATTCCAAGTTGTTTTCAGGTATTTTAATTATTTCAACACCCAGGAATAATATTCTATTGTTTTTTTTTATTTATTGTTTGGGTGCCTCGACTGCTTTAGTCATTGGCTCCTAATATTCTATTGTTATCTTCTATTTCATTTGTAAATCCTAGGTTACATTGATTATAATTGAAAAAGAAATTCAAAATTTTGGAGAAACAATTTTGCTACAGTAAAAGTATAAAATATAAACCCCAGGATTTTAGTGAATTTAACTCTATAATATTTAAATTTTCTGGCGATTTCTTTGAGGATGATAATAATTTGTTAAAATGAAAAAGAATTTTAGAATTTAATGACGTAGACATACAAAATAAACGTAGAAGAAAAATTTTAAAAAATATTACCTGTATATCTGATTTCCTCAATATTCCTATCATGAACATCAGGTAAGGATTTTGCAACTTCCTTATGGGCTTGAAATATTAATGATGCTTTATCAGACAATTCCAAATACGAAGACGAAAGGTTTAATAGGCTCTCCTTCACTAACATCAATTTAACAGATTCATTTTCTAAAGTTTTTGATTTTACTGAAATTGAAACCAAAGTATATTGATAAAGTCGGTAAAAAGAACAGTTTCTAATACAATTTTACCATATTCTGCCTAAGGACGTATTCCATAGCTGAACAAAGTCATCTCTAGTATCTACAACATAGGTTTTAATGCCAGGCATAATGTTCTTTAAGGTTATCAGAACAACATCAAATGGGATAACCACTTGGAATCTGGAGGAATCAATAAGAGAGCTACTTCTGACTCATTTTCAAGATTGTAAAATGCCTGAATCTTAAGGACATGAGACTGTAAACATAAGGACACTTGAAATAGTCAGGAGAATATTAATCATTGAGAAAGTCAAACAATACCAACAAGGTGAGTGAGCCATCAGCACCTTCAAACAAATTAGGACACCAGAAGAGATAGAAATAGCGATATATTCTAACTGAATCTGTTGGAAATTATTCAAAACTTGTCATGTATTAAGTTTTGTAAAACTCTATTTTCCAGTTGTGGCAATGAAAATAGATAAGATTTCAACTGCTGTTTTATGGAAAAATACAAGGTTAATAAAAACAAAGGTAGTTAGTTTTCATAAATGTATTCAAAAATTGACATAAAGATGAAACATCAATCTTTGAATAAGCACTTAAGCTTTAAAACTCAATTTTTTTTGGATTAACAAATTGTGCATCCATAAAAGTTTTGATGAGAGAAAATACTTTGGTCCTTTGCGATATCTCTAACGGTTTCCAAAATATTTAAATTGTAGCCCATATATATGAGGCACCCTGTGATTGTATCTGAATTTATATATTCGAAAGTTGTGATACCAGGAAGGTAACTATTTGAAAGCATAACTCTATAACCGCTGACAGTTGACTGGGACGGGCAGCAAGACAGAGGGGAAGGGTGGGCCATGTCGTCTTACCCCGTAACTGTGAGATAAGCTCGCGGCACTCTCATTCTGCGTGCCACTCTTCGCACCTTCCCAACCATCTTTCCTGTCTTATAGTTGATTTAAATTTCCATCGAGGGCGCTGGGGTACTGAGAACCCTGGGCAACGTTTTCTGGCTGTCAAAACGTCTGGATGCCCTGGTGGTCCGAGGAGTTCAATATCCAACCCTGGTCCTCTTACCACCCTTCTCCCCTGACCCAGAGTTGTAATCGTCTCTGGGTTGTGATTTAATGAGTTTAGTGTTGAAATTCGTGGTTATGTTGGTAATTACGTTAGGAGGTAGATGTTTTCTCACATTTTCATTGCTCATACTCGAGTCATATTGTTTCTTGTTCAGATTCGACCACGCATTTTGGAATATTTTGAATGTTGGGTTGAGGCCCAATTGTTGATCCAAATTTACATTCGAAAACACCTCTTAACATGACTTCAAGAAAAAGGTGACAACAAGCTAAGTAAAGCAGCTGTCTACCTAACAGGTGCTCCAAAATTGTACAAGTCCCTTTGAACTTTCCAGTGCTTGATGCAGTGGTGTCAAAAGACATTGCCTTGATAGCATGGGAGACACCTCATTTCCCGAAGCATTCATATATATCCATGGCTTGTTCTTCACCAGTAATTCCATCTGTTAAGGTAACTCCTAGCAGTTGTTCATTTTCACCATAAGAAATTAGAACAGCGATTCGTTCTTTCTGCTCTGTCTTTCGAACGTCTGGTAAAAGTTTTCCCTCACAATGAACTACAACAGCTTCCTTCTCTGGTATATCAATTAGATCCAAAATCTTCTCAGTGTAATTTTCTGTGAATACTTTTCGACTTTGATGGATGGTTGTTTTGGACACATTGAACTCGTCGGAGTTTAATAAATAATACAAATAAAATTAATGGAACACACATCCCCGAATTTTCCATTTCATTTCTTGTGAAATTGCAACCAAAATCTTAAATTATATTTGATTTTTCCCACAAATTCTTGAACTTTGATCATTTGTTCTGATTTTCAACACATTTTAACACTATTCCTCCCTCCCTTCATAGGGAGGAAACCTGCTTATGAGGTTGACCTCAAGATGCAATCCAGAAGTGCTAGCAAGAAAATTTAATGTTTCAGGACCCATAAATCTCGAAAATATTGGTGTTCAAATTGGTATATATATGTCTGTCTCACAGGCTTAAAAAAAGGTTGGATTATAATGAAATTTGGTACAAAAATCTTTAGTCTAATTTGAAAGGTTAACCCTTTAAGGGACAGAGACGGCCGTTGTAAGTTCAAAAATTCGTTCGTGGCACCGATTCTAATAGCTTGTTGCTCTAATTGATATCCTGGGACTGTTGAAACTATTTACAACCCTTCCAATTTGAATACCAGGAAGTTCATTTTATTGAACAGGATCATGATAGTTGCTCTAAAGAAGAAGGGGGAAGCAAAATGTGACAGATGATAATTTTGAATGCGAAAAGATGAGCTTTCAAAAATAATTCACCCAACAAATTTTTAAAAAATTACAGTATTTTCATTTCCACGTGATTAAAAAAATATATAAAATAAATAAACATTACATTTGCATAAATATTTATTAACATATAATATTAAGACATGTTAATAAATATATAAAATAAAAACACCATTAATCATTATCAAACATACTTGGGGAACTCTTATGCTCCATGGGCTTACTCATGTTACAAAAAGAGGTGTGCCTACTGGAAGGTTAAAAGTTTCCCATCCTCTTTTATGAGGACTTTCGAAAAACCACTGGTGGTTTATACAACAATTATTTTTGTTTAAACATATTTATAATATTTTTTTGACTTTTTTTCAACATTTGTTTTTTTGTAAAATAATTATATATAATTAAATTTTTGTTTTATCCTAACTTATGACAAATATATGTATACATATATATACATATACACACAGCAGTAGGCTTGTCAGACACAGTGAAAGGGTTAACAGCAGCATGAGTAAAATTTTGACTGAATAAACAAAATACCATAACTAATCAAAAATCAAACCTACCTTCTGTTTGTGCTACTTTTACTAGAGCCTGTGTTTCCAATTGCCTTTCAGTAAGATGCTTGGCTTCTTCAATATTTCCTTTAGCAGTGGCCTTTTTCAATTCCTTCTTAATTTTACTATCTTTTTGTTCACAGGCAGCCAAATGAGTTTTGGATTTATCTAGAAGAAGCTCTGATTCTAGAATTAACTCAAACTGATGTTTGAACTTTTTCAATCCAGCTAAAAAAAGTTCACTCAATCACAAACCATCCAGAAATCATTTTAAAGAAGTTATGTTGAAATTTGTATCTAAAAGAAATATATTATGGAATTCAAACGCAAAATCAATACCTTTTTGAGTCCCAATCTATCATATGAGTCGGCCAAATGGATTTTGTACAAGAGCTAACACGTGGAGATTTGGCTTGATAAATTAGGGCATGAGTAAACAGCTCTGCATGGTATAGTTAAGGATTCGGTCTACAAAAGTAAATCGTCATAAATTACATTGGAACAGATTTAAAATTTTTCAAGATGAGGGGGGAAAGGAAATATAACCTCTCTCTCTAAAAGAAAAAAAAAAACTAGTTTTTATTACTAGCACATTATAGTTTTTCCTAAAAATTTGAAGTCCTACAATTAGCAAAGAATATATACATATTATCAAAAAGTATTAAATCATATTAAGGTTCAAAGAAAAGTCAATATCTATTTAAGTAAAGGATAATAATTTTGCTACAAAAAAGTGTTATTGAAGAAATTGTAAGGATTTAAAAATAAATTAACAATAAAATCTTAATTAAAAAAATTTGCAATTTAATTAACTATCAAAATTTAGTAGTATGCGAGGACACATTTATTTCAGAGCACTTCAAGAAGACTAATTTACATGAAAAAAAAAGAAACGCTATTAATTTAGGTGAAATCACAACCATAGAGTTGTTCCTTAGCTTAAGAAGTCTATGTCATTTTTTTTGTAATAATTTTCAAACACTTTCTGTTTTCGAAGAGATGCATAGGATATAAGTATGCTGGATTTCATTAATGGAAAATTTAATTATGTAGAGTATCACATAAAATTGCTATGTGATTCCAGCATTAATTTGTTGTAACAAACAGTTTGTTATTAGGCAACGGGATGAACTAACCACATAGTTCTTCTAATTGGTGTCTTCGAAATTTGGGATTTACAATTCTTGAATTTTCTGTCTCAGTCTCTGAATTGGTCTGACTAGGACTTTATTCGCCATTTGTTTCATGTTTGATTGAGTAATAATCAAAGAACAGGAGGGCTACAAATTCTGCATTAAAGTACCACAAATGGTTAGAAAATTTTACTAGAGCTGTAGCAGATATATCCTTGTCAATTTCCTGATAGTCCAGCAAACATTGCAAGAGGTCAAAGTCTTGCTTGGGAGCCGAGTGAGCTTTGTGGGCATTGAACCAAGCTTTGCAATACACTCTAATGTAGAAATTCAAAGACAGCTTCTAAGGAACTGAATTCTTCATAACTCAGTTTGAATTGTCTAAGGAGTAGCAATATCTTTAGAAAATAGATGGCATTGGCCATCCACCTGGCATGACTGATGGCTCATGGAGATTTAAATCCCACTTTTGTTCCATTTAGTGATCCTACAAAAATCAATACCAATTGAAAAAGCTCCTTGTAATCGTCTCTGGGTTGTGATTTAATGAGTTTAGTGTTGAAATTCGTGGTTATGTTGGTAATTACGTTAGGAGGTAGATGTTTTCTCACATTTTCATTGCTCATACTCGAGTCATATTGTTTCTTGTTCAGATTCGACCACGCATTTTGGAATATTTTGAATGTCGGGTTGAGGCCCAATTGTTGATCCAAATTTACATTCGAAAACACCTCTTAACATGACTTCAAGAAAATGGTGACAACAAGCTAAGTAAAGCAGCTGTCTACCTAACAGGTGCTCCAAAATTGTACAAGTCCCTTTGAACTTTCCAGTGCTTGATGCAGTGGTGTCAAAAGACATTGCCTTGATAGCATGGGAGACACCTCATTTCCCGAAGCATTCATATATATCCATGGCTTGTTCTTCACCAGTAATTCCATCTGTTAAGGGAACTCCTAGCAGTTGTTCATTTTCACCATAAGAAATTAGAACAGCGATTCGTTCTTTCTGCTCTGTCTTTCGAACATCTGGTAAAAGTTTTCCCTCACAATGAACTACAACAGCTTCCTTCTCTGGTATATCAATTAGATCCAAAATCTTCTCAGTGTAATTTTCTGTGAATACTTTTCGACTTTTATGGATGGTTGTTTTGGACACATTGAACTCGTCGGAGTTTAATAAATAATACAAATAAAATTAATGGAACACACATCCCCGAATTTTCCATTTCATTTCTTGTGAAATTGCAACCAAAATCTTAAATTATATTTGATTTTTCCCACAAATTCTTGAACTTTGATCATTTGTTCTGATTTTCAACACATTTTAACACTATTCCTCCCTCCCTTCATAGGGAGGAAACCTGCTTATGAGGTTGACCTCAAGATGCAATCCAGAAGTGCTAGCAAGAAAATTTAATGTTTCAGGACCCATAAATCTCGAAAATATTGGTGTTCAAATTGGTATATATATGTCTGTCTCACAGGCTTAAAAAAAGGTTGGATTATAATGAAATTTGGTACAAAAATCTTTAGTCTAATTTGAAAGGTTAACCCTTTAAGGGACAGAGACGGCCGTTGTAAGTTCAAAAATTCGTTCGTGGCACCGATTCTAATAGCTTGTTGCTCTAATTGATATCCTGGGACTGTTGAAACTATTTACAACCCTTCCAGCCCCTTGGCAGCCCACAGAACAGTACTTTAACGGCCTTTGTCATCTTACACCACCTAGCCCTACCCAAACTCGCCTCACCCTCTGAAGCGTTATCAGTGATTTCCTTCCACAGAAGCACATATACCTTCAACAATGTACGTAAAAAAATCTTATATCTATATGAAATACTATTGCTTGTTACTTTATTTTTCTAGAATATGTCCCTAGGATGTTATTGATAATTGTTTAGACGAAAGTATGGGTTTTTTGCTGTAGTGAGACAGGATATGCATTAAATATGGATTTTTACACTGGGAAGAGTGAGAAACCACATCCTAATTTAGGCCTAGGAGAACGGATTGTTTTTATCACAATTTATTTATTTCCTTCCTGCTATATGTAATTATAAATGTCTCAAAGAGTAAAAATATTTCTTCGCAAATTTTAATTTGAGTAAACGGGCTAATGATCAAATTTAATAGAAATTCAGAAAATAAGTAAGCAAAGAATCCAGAGGACAACGCAACTACCACAGGTAAGAAATCCCATTATAAGTGTGAAAGATCGCGGCCGCAACGTGGGAAATGCCTAGACATGTGTCATGCGGGTTTGCATTCAAGTACACATGACATAGACCCTTATAGCGCACAACCGGCTCAGGCCGTTAAAAAAAAAAAAAAAAATGAAAAAGTTTGATTTTGTAATAAATTGGCTATGGGGTGTGTTTTAGCAAACAAAAGGAGTCATTTTTTTGCATGAGTTGTTTTTAATCTGTTTTCTGATGATTGCGCCCTAAAGGGTTAAGTTCCTTAACCAGCAGAATCCGACCACCGAAACATTAGTTTCAGAACGAAATTCGAGTAAAAAAAATTGTAACAAGGACGTTTTGGAATGAATATGCTTGCAAGTATTCGTTTAATACGTTCTCTAATGTACAAAAATGAATGAAACTATTTTTAGCTCGATCTGTGTACCCGTTTTCGAGTAAAATGGAAACATAGTTTTTTAACTCATTTTCAGTTTGGGTAGTTAGAATCATGGGATTCAATTGAAATATTTTCCACATGCTTGAAAGTCGTGCAACTAAGATGTTTATATTTTGTTACGTTTGGAGTTAAGGAAGGGTTAGAATAAAATAATTTATTAACAGACATGAAAAGCTTTGGGAACTTTGTACACTTTTTTTTTTTTTTTTTTTTTTTTTTTACGGCGCATCGACAAATCTTGGCCATTAGCGCCAACATCCAGGGTGCAGCCAGGAATTTTCTCAGCGAGCCATGAGATGAGAAAATTCCTGCCGCCGGTGGGGATCGAACCCACCATCTCCCGCTTATGAATCCAGCGTGCTAGCTACTAGACCATGGGAGACGAGTTAAGGAAGTATTAGAAAAAAATATTTTATTAGCAGACATGAAAAGTTTTGGGATCTTCGTATATTATCCTTAGTATCTTGAAAACCGGTGGAAAATATTGGTACCTGGAACGTAACTATTTAAAGGTTTACTAAATTCTCTGGAAAAAAGGATCTGAAGTAATTTTCGATGGTGCGATTACAATATGAGAAATAAGTGCTTAAATCCTCAAAATTCATAGATTTGTTCTTTTGAACAAGTTTTTGACTTTATTTACCTCACTTTTTAATTGGTTGTTTTTTTTAATTGCATTAAACAATAAAATTAGTATTTTAGAAAAATAAGGCAAGAAAAAGAGAAACTTATTGTTAATAGGGTTTTCCTAGAGCGAACATTGAGATGGTGAGGTTAGGATCCTGTCAGTTTCCTGTTGTGGCGCCTTAAACTTCCTTCTCTTTGAGATTGTATTTTCTATTTTTAACGAAAGATCAAACCATACCAATAACTCCTTCTATTAGTTTTCTAATTGCACTAGAGATATGTACGGAACCACCCTAAGATGACGCAGTTCTTGCAAGTTGGACTTTTTATGGTAATTCAGATCTTTTATGAAAAGTGTAAGTGTAATTAATACAAAAATTCCTTATATTTTTTTTAGAGAAGAGAAATCGTCGATACAAATGCAAAGTATCAAATGTGAAAATCACCACTTTTTAGAGTGAAAAAAGTTTAATTCATTACTTATGACAGTCAAATAATCGGCAGATTCGACCGTTTGGCAGTACATTCCCCGCCTGGGAGTACATTCCCCTTTCACTGAGGAACCTAGATTCGAGAGTTTGCCCTACATCAGTCCAACAGCAATCAGTAAAGATTGAAAATAAAAAAATATGAAACTTGAAAACATATATTTTTTTCCGGATATATTCATACATCAATTTAGCAATTACAATATTTTGTCAAATATGGTATTCTTTAATTAATTACTGAAATAACAGTAACAGTTTTTAAAGAACTATTATGCATAACAGTTTTTAAAGAATTATTATATATTAACTTTTCAGCTATATACATGATTAAAAACTAATAAAGCACATTTCTATCCTGTGTTCATTAAATTTTTGCTTATCATTTTTTATGGAAGGGGGAAAACTCAAAAGGGCACCCTATCCATAATATAATATAGTTGATAAAAATACTCCAGTTTTGCTTACTTGTAGTATCGAGAAATGAAAGTTCATTTTACAATACCGTGAAAATTTTCCGATACAAAATTTTCCAGAAAACCCACAACTTTAGCTGATAGGTTTTAACCATAAAGAACATAGATGGTAAACTCAAGAAAAAGGCCAGGCATGTGGCTCAAAGGTTTTAACAGCAATCAAAAGGGGATGAGGGCAAGTACGTATGCTCCAGTAGTAGGAATGATAACTTTGAGAATCCTACTCTCAGTTGCTGTGGAATGTGGACTCCAAGTTCATCAACTAGATGTGCGGTCTGCACTTTTAAAGAGTGTTCTTCCTGTGCCAGTGTATTTAAAGCAGGCATTATTAAATAATAATTCAACAAAATTTTATTGAATAAGAATTAATTCATTGAATCAGTTATTCATGCACTGTTTTTTTTTTTCTTTCAATGAATAATTCATTATATTTCATTCTTCATTCAGTAAAAATAATCTGGTTCATGAAAAAATAGTTAAAAGATTTAATATGCCAGATAGTAAAGTAAGACAAATTCCTATCCAGGCTAAACTAAATTTTTTGAAAGTCAATCAAAATTGCTGTGTCAACGTCCCTTAAAAAGAATTAACTATAGTAGAGCCGTTGAGTTGTGATAAACAGGATTACACCCACCCTGGACTCAAGGAGGGGAAGGCCTACCCTTTCCCTCCAACCCAGCCTCCTTCACCCTTATTCTGTTTTCTCTCAAAGAAGCTGGATTACAGGAGGAAAAACACCCTTATCATTTATTCTTCACAAATTATACTTTAAATAGAAGAAAATAAACAACAGGAAATTTTTAATGGAACAAAGTGATATCGTCAATGCCAGATGTTTATTTGTATGCCAAATCAGAGAATGCAGTTTAGAAGAAGTAGTATTTCTGGATGAGTCATGGATAAATGCTGGAAACACGATTAGAAAATCCTGGACAGATGACTCACTTTGGGCTCCCCGAAAACTACTGGGAAGGGTTGACGCCTTATAATGGCCCATGCAGGTAGCGCAAACAGTTTCATACCTAACAGTATGTTATTATTCAGGTAAAAAAAGTATACAGGATTTTCATAAAGAGATGGAGTCAGAAGTGTTCAATTGATGTGGATAATTAAAAACAAGGTTCCGACTTGGATTAACTAATTTGGGCACCAATAAAAGGGAAAGTTGCCAAGGAAAATACGACCTTTAACATCACCAATGTAGAGCGACTGACGAGAGAGGAATGTGACGCTGTTTCTCCAGAAAATTGGAATGAACCAGTAAGGCATACAAAGGAAGCAATTGGAGAAAGAAGCACTGGTGGAAAGAAGCACTACGTGAAGAGTATATAGAACAAATGATTCGAAGGTCCTCCTCAAGGAATTCTAGTACGTCTGATTCAGATAATTCTTCAGAAGATGAATGGAACAATTTAGATTATGGTAGAAATACCGCTGCTACATCACCTGATGATTCAGGAGAGATGGGTTGCTTTCCCCTCCCAGGCGATAAACAGAATTTAAAAAAATACAGTTTAGAATAACTAACTAAATAAAAATAAAAATGATTGTTTTATTAAATGTTTGTTTTTGCAACTAATACATTATCTACCTTACTGTGAAATATTTATTTAATAAATAGAGAAGTAAATTAAATAAATTTTAAACAAATATAAGACAGTGAGGAGTGTATTAAAAGATATAGGGAACACTTCCCCTCCGTCAGGGATGCAGGGTGGGGGAGGCCTGGATGACGTAGTTCCCCCACCACCCGTGTAGCACGACTCGGCGGCCTGACAATAGGAGCTTGATGTATGCAATGTTAGTATCTAGACCTTTTATTTTTTTCTTCTTTATATGGGCAAATTCAACCACATAGGGTCACTGTTGCCCTTTTACTTATTGATGATTTTGAGATTTGAAAATTTTTGAGGTGAAGATTTTAATGTAATTTATTTGATCTGGTATGATGATAATTATGAGTTGTAAATAGAAATATTTTTATCTTCGTGGACGGCGGAAGGTCAACAAATAAAATCTTCAACACTCAGTATCACCAACTTTATTTCATCCCTACATGTTTCACACCCTTATTGGTGCCTCTTCAGGGGAAAAAAATTACAAAAATAAAACTTACAATTGTATTCTTTAATACAATATACATATACAGTTTTTGTACAAATATGTTGACGATTTATTGCTATGTGTTCATCAGGACGATATTGAAAGGTTATTTACAATTTTTAACGGTAAAAGTAATCTAGGCTTTACTAAAGAAGTAGAAATTGACAATAGGATTTTATTTCTTGACGTTGAAATCATAAGGACAATGGAAAATACTCTTGAATTCAAATGGCAACAGAAAAAGACAAATTCGGGAAGAATGATTAATTTTTATTCCTGTCATCCCTTAACATTTAAAAGAAACCTTGTTTACAATAAAACTTTAACTGCCTTGCTCAGAACAAGTCCAAAATATTTTCCAGAAATTAAAAATAGATTAAGGTCTACATTCAGAAAAAATTGTTATCCTAGTGAGATAATAGAGAATGAAATTAAACGAGCAGAGAAAAAGGTATCATATGGAAGGAATACGCACAGGGTTGATAGCAGCAAAGATAATTCTAAATTTGACACACAGGTTTTTAAATTTTCAGATGAATTCTTTTTGGAGGATAAGAAAAATGTTTTAAAGAGGAAAAGGGATGACGATGAACAAATAGCACGGAAATGCATAAAATTAGAAAATATATCTACTACTGAAAGTCCAAATTTGAATTGTGGCAATAGTTTAAAAAGAAAAAGAGAATCAAGTGGTGGATCAGAGGAAAAAACTAATTACATAAAAAGAACTAAAATAAAGCAAGCAAAAATTGATGATTTTTTCAGCAAGGGAATTCGAACGGAGAAGGACAAAGATATATTGAGAGAAAGCACAACGCCATATAATAATCATATTTATGAACAATTAGGCAGAAAAAGATGTAAGGTTTTAAAAGATCAGAATACAGAACCATGCCGTTATTTTGGCTTCAATTATAACCCAATAATTTCCAACAAAATAAGACATATATGTAAAGATATAGGCAGGATATCGTGGAAATATGACAACAGAATAAAAAATAGCTTTAGTCATATTAAAGATAAATTAAAATTAAAAGAAACTAAATACAATATCTACAAAATTAACTGCAATAGTTGCAATAAATCATATATAGGGGAATCGGAACAGTTACTTAGAAAACAAATTAAACAGCATGCGCAAAGTATTGATAAAGGAGAGAATAAAACAGCGTTGGCTTATCATGCTATAAAGTATAAACATAGTTTTGATTTTGAAAATATTAGCACATTAGGTAAAGAAAGAAATAGATTGAAAAGAAGAATAAAGGAAAATATCCATATCATAAAAAATAGGAAAAAAGTGGTAAATAAAAAAACGGAAATACTACATTTAAATACTATTTTTATTAACTTATTTGACAAAAAGTAAAATTATGTTTTTATTTTGAAGGTGGGAAGATGGTTTTAATTGTTAGGACTATATTTCTTCTGGAAATTCATTTTTAAAGGTATGACATATCGATTATCGATCAGCTGTTTATTTTTCGCCATATTGAATTCTTTCAGACCATGATCATTCTAGACGTGGCCGTGCTGGTGGAAGGTTATCCTCCTCAGGTGTAGGCTGTAAGTTTTATTTTTGTAATTTTTTTCCCCCTGAAGAGGCACCAATAAGGGTGTGAAACATGTAGGGATGAAATAAAGTTGGTGATACTGAGTGTTGAAGATTTTATTTGTTGAACTTCCGCCGTCCACGAAGATAAGAATATTGAGAAAAGGGTCAGTTGAAGAATAATTTAGAAATATTTTTATGATAGTGTTTTAATAAGGTTCTTCAAATTTTGTCAGGATATGTACATCTTTTAGAAACTCCACCACATTATTTAAATCTGGCTGAGCGGAAGATTTAATTTAAATTTGTTTCTTTTCTCGAAATATTTGGGGCACTCAATTAAAATATGTTTAATGGTTAGAAGTACGGTAGGTAACCATGGTTGAATGTATGAAACTCATACATTCAACCATGGTTACCTAAGTTGTCCTCGAGGTCTTCCTCCCTCCCCCCTAGGCATTCTCTAGTGCTGAAGAAGGCTGCCAATGTGCAGCCGAAACGTCCAAATACAGATTTCTTCCTGAAAGTCTGACGTTTTTCTCCTAGCCGAATCCCAACTATACCTTGTCTTCGTATCTCTGCAACGGCTAACTATCTCCATCTTCACTAAAATCTTGGTGTAATGACTTATCGTTAGGAGGGTTCTTCGAAGATTTAGGGGTAGCTCCCCGGCTTCTACATAGAGACTCTCTTTAGGACTGGATCGAAATGCACCCAATGACAATCTAATCCCTAAGTGGTGAACACTATCTAACAGTTTCAGGGTTCTCTCACTGGCTGACTCGTATGCTGTGCATCCATAAACGAGTTTTGATCTTATAAATGCTCGATGCTTTTATCTGCTCCCCATGAAGTATTACTAACTGTTTTAAGAATATTCATTGTTCGGAGGCAATCACTTTTTATTTTGCTTATATGTGGCCTCCACGACAGGGAGTAGTCAAAGGTAACACCCAAATAAACAACTTGATCTGTCGTTTTGGTTCTTGCTCCACTTATTGTTAGCGGAGGGACATTTATGTTTTTTCTTTTCCTAAAAAGTATATAATTTGTTTTTGTTGGGGAAATTTTGAAGCCGTATTCAGTTACCCATCTATGGACGTTATTTAAACTAATCTGCATAGTTTGCACTATTTCATCTGGATCCCTACCTTTTATATACATTGCTAAGTCGTCAGCAAAGAGCATACCATGAACAGGTTTCTTAATTGTGTTTAGAACTGGGCTGAGGGCTAATGAGCACAAAGTTGCACTAAGTACACTTCCTTGGGGAAGTCCATTCTCCTGTATGCATTCTTCCTAGTATGTTTTATTAATTCTTACTTGAAATTTACGGTGGGATAAGAAGTTGTTGATAAATGCCAACATATAACCATCAATACCAGAAGATTTTAAAGAGTTGAGGATGTGCCTTCTCCAGACTCTGTCAAAGGCACATTCAATATCAATCAAGACTGCCAGTAATTGAGATTAAATGCATCCGTTACGGCAGTTTCTAAGGCCACAAGATTATCCCTTGAACCCCTTTTGTTCCTAAAGCCACTTTGCCAGGGATGAATTATATTATTTGCCTAAAGAAACCATCTTAATCTGCTGCATACCATCTTTTCCATGAGCTTACACATAGAACATGTTAGGGAGACTGGTCTATAGCTATTGATTAGTTGTTTTGGTTTGTCTTTCTTGAGGATTGGCACTATTATACATTTTTTCCAGATTGTAGGGAATTCCTGTTTTGTGTATAGTCTATTTATTATATTTAATAGGATTGTTTTATTTTTAAACGATAGAGTTTTGATCATACTTGTGCAAATTTGATCAATGCCCGGGCTACTGTCTTTTCTAGTTTTTAGTGCAGTAGTAAACTCTTGATAGGAAAATGCATGGATAGTTGAGAGGGTTTAATGGATCGATGGCTATTAGAAGTGGAATTGATTCTAAATTTTGTTTTATTTGTTTAAATTGGGGGTGAGTAATTTTCTGACAGGGAGTTAGATTTAAAATGGTTTCTGAAGTGATTTGCTATTTCATTGGGGTTTGTAATAATGTCATTATTTATTTTTATTAAATTTATGCCTTGAATATTTGTTCTTCTAATCTTCCTTATGTTTTCCCATACTTTGGATATTGGTGTTGAAAGGTTGATTTTGGACACAAGGGCTCACCAAGAAGACTTTTTACTATTATTAAGAGACGTTTAAGAGTTTGAGTAGAAGGGTTTGACTTAAATTTTCAAAGGAGTTTTTTCTTCTTTTCACGGCTATTTCGCAACCATTGTTCCACCATGGTACTGTATATTTACTGTTACACCCCTTTGTTTTTGGAATTGTCAAGGGATTCTGTGAGTACATTTATTTCCCCAAAATCGGCCATATTTGTGTATGTTCCCCAATCTCCTTCTTTTAATTTCCATCTGGTCGGTTTATCTAAAGGAATTATTTGCTCAGTTGCCTCAATTAAAATAGGATAGTGGTCACTGTTGTAAGAATCTCCAATTACTTTCCATTCTAATTTAGGAATTATTACAGGGCTAACTATAGATAAATCTATTATCGACTGGTTGCCAGATGACAGGCAAATAGGGATCGGTTCATTTTCATTTAATATACCTAATATATTTTGTTCAAGAAATGTTTCAACAACATTTCCTCTTTGATCTATAACCGGGGAAAACCAAAGAGGATCTAGACCTTATTTATGCTATAGTGTACCATATTTTGTTAGATTCCAGCATTGCTGTGATTATACTCATTGGAAACATTTAAAATATACTAAGAATATGGGTTTAATTTTCATCATGTCTAACTGAGAATTTAAATGTACAGTCATTTATTAATGCTGACCAAGCTTCAGATCTAAATGACAGGAAAAGTGAATCTCTATTTGTTATAAAGTTCAATAACATTGTCATTAGCTGGAGTTCTAAGAATTGATCTGTAGTAGCATTGAGTAATGTGAGTCTGAACATTATGCTATGTGAAGTTGTTTAACTAAATCAATTTTTCTTTCAAATTTACTTCAGGTAGGCTTTGAGGTAATGAATTCGGAGTGTAATTGAAATTTGTGAGGATAACCAGTCTGCAATAAAGATAGCTCAAACTAACTAATAGGTCTAAACATTTTACGTAAGGACTCATTTTGTTAATTACTTGGTTAACAAAGGAAAAATTAATATTAAATACATTGAAGCCAATGAACAGGTAGCAGACATTAAGACTAAGGCAGAGCCTATCAATAAATTTCAATATTTGTTTGAAACGGTAAATTTACTTTTAATTAATGCAGAATTATGAGGGAGTACTAAAGAATATTCTCAATTAATTAATAGTTGTTAATCATATTCATAGGTGCTCATGTTGGTGGTGGCATTCTTTTACTGTAGTTATCATGTAGCGTTCAGTTGAGTTGCTCACTAATTCTACTGTAATAAAATCCTTTTATTAAATGACCTTTAATAATCTTACACTATGTTTGCTCTGTGTACTACTCAGTACAAACACTAGTAAACTTGGCTTGAGCATCAGATTTTTTCCTGCACATTGATACGTTAATAACCATTCCAGTAAATTAAGTCATCCACCAGTATTGCTGTTTAAACCTGCTTGTAAGGTTGACCTCATTACGCAATCCGGAATTGCCGACTAGAAAATTTTATGTTTCAGAACCCCTAGAGAACAAAAATAACGGTGGTTCAAATTTGTACATGTATATATAAGTATATATATATATATATATATATATATATATATATATATATATATATATATATTTGTTTGTTTGTTCGCTCTCCCACCGTCTCAGTCTCAAAAATGGTTCGATTTTAATGAAATTTGGTACAAAAATCTTTCCTCTGATTTAAAAGGTCAAGTTCTTTAACCAGTAGAATCACTCAACTGGAACATGGTTTTTGGAGCAAAATTCGGTCAAAAAAATCAGAACGCTTACGTTTTTGAGTCCATATGCTTGCAGGTACTCGTTTTAGAGGTTCCTTGACATAGGAAAATGAATGAAACCATTTTTAAAGCAATGTCTGTAACGTTTACGAGAAAAATTGATACAAATAATTTTCCAAACTAATTTTCAGTTTGGGTATTTGGAAACAATTGATTCAGTTCAAACTTGTTCCAGATGTTCGAAATCCATTTAATCTGAGATAGTTAAATATTGGTCCCGTTTGGAGTTAAGGAAGTACTAAAAATACAATATTTTAGCAACTGTTTACTGACCATTGTTCCCACTGGGGAACATCAATTTGAAAATATTTCAATCATATTTCCACTTCACCAAACTTCTGACCAATTTAATTAAAATTAAATAAAGCATTGAATTTATCAAAAATAATTTTTTTAACCTGGAAATGCGATCTGAATCGACTCACCGAATTTTTGAAATACCTGTTTTTTTGTATATCTTCTCTTTTATGCTTGTTTTCACCATATGGCGTAAACTATTCCCCAATTTTTTATACTATTACAGATATATATTTAACGATATAATATTACATTGTTGTGATAAGTTTATTCCCTGAATTTTTATGAGCCTTGAAACTAAGATGTTTCTATTTGGGAACAATGGCCTGTTCGGCTTATGTAGTTTAGCTTGAGAGAGATACGCGGAATCTCTTGAAATTCTCCTGATTTGTATCTTTCAGGGTATTTCCTGCAGTCTTTAACTTTCAGTTTTCATGCTGCATTTGAACTGGAAAGTAGTAACTCTTAATTTACAAGTCTTTTATGTATATTGTTTTGTACAATCATAATTTTTTTTTTTCAAAAATGGATAGTGTTCCGAACTGTGGAGGAAGCAGTCGAAAATCTCTATTATTTAGATCAAATGGACAAATTAAATAATAGCCCTAGTGACGAAATTGATATCTGTCAGTTATCTCCAGATGAGAATGATAGGGTAACCGATGAATATATTGATGAAGAAATCTTGGATCCAGTCATTACATTATTACAGTCATGTGTACAGAGAGATTAGTCTATTTTTGAATAGTTCAAATGTCATAGAAACAGATGTAGGTTGTATTGATGACGCAGAGGTAATTTCTGACCCCTTGCTTCTTCTGAAAGTAAAAAAAAACTGTCCGACCTAAAAAATTAAAACAAAACTAAAACTGTTATTCCTAAATGGGTTTAAAAGAATGATATACCATCAATTCGAAACCAGTCTCTCATAAATATAAATGAAAAATTGCCGAAAGTCTCTAATTCACAACCAATAGTTTTTTATTAATAATCTATTGGTTCCATGATGTATGGAACAGTAAGTATGACCCACTTGAATTTTAGGAGGGAAGTCACGTCACAATGTGCCTACTTGGGATGGTGTCCAGAACTACTGGACCAGAGTCTGGACCTAAGCCAAAAATTCCAATATATATTAGAGAAAATCTGATAACCATTATTTGATGCCATCTGCTCAGGGAAGAAGTGGCCTGTGTGTGTCCAGCTCGAGGCTACAGTGTCCAGCGTGTGAATTACGGTTGCACTTGCAGTTTTCCAGCCTACCATTGCATAGGCTAAATATGTTAAATTATTATAATTTCATTAAAAAGAATATATTTTAAAGGTCTAGCTAAAATATAATTGATAAAATAAGGTTTACTGAAATATGACTTATTCCCTGTTTTGACGCCTTAACAGGCAATTTTTACCATTTGGGAACATTAAAAAAAACACATGATTAAGCATTTTTTTTTTCAATTTTTGGTCATTGAAATGTTTTAATATAAAAATAAGAAAGAAAAAAATATGAAGAAAACCTTAAAATTTCAACTGGAACTGAGTTCAGACTGTAAACGGTTAACAGGCAAGAAAAGTTTCAGGATTTTCGTATATTTTCTAAAATATATCAAAACCGTTAAAAAATAAAGGTATGTGGAAGGTGACCATTCGAAAGCATACTAAATTCTATACAAAAAAAGTTCTGATGTAATTTTCGATGGGGCGATGTCAATTGGAGAAATAAGGACTCGAAACTTCAAAATTTCTCTTGTGGCAAGAAAATGTGAAACAGTGTTTTTCTGTTTCTAAGAGCTAACGTTGAGAAGGTGGGGAGAGCCGCTTTGATACTGTCAGTTTCCTGCTGTAGTGCCTTAAATCTATTTTCTTTTCGAGATTTTATTTTATATTTTTCACAAAAGATCAAACCCCACCAATAACTATTAATATTCCTTTACTAATAGCACTAGAGATATGAATGGAACCACGCTAAGATGACGCAGTTCCTGCGAGGCGGACATTTTTTTAAGAGTTGAACCATAACAATAACAAATATGAAAAATTACTGATAATAGGGTTAGCAACATTTTTTTTTCACGTTTTTATTCTTATTTAGGTTGAAATGAATCAGTATGTGAAGTTTTACGAAAATCGGACTTGGGGCACTAATTTCTCAGAACTACCGTGAACCCAATTGTGAGCTCTTTCTAATACATGATCAATAAATGTTACTCATGATGCTTTCATAAATCTTGCCATATCGCTTCAGCTATGTATCTTGAATAGTTGCCATATCGCTTCAGGAATGTAAAACAAGAACATTACCAACAAACATTATACTTAAGAAATTTTCCCGAATGGTTGCTTTTGCTCTTGCTTCATCACTGTCAAAAAAAAATACAATCATTAGAAATTCTATACAATCACTTGGCTTTGGACAAAATTGGGCTTCCACTCAGTTCAAAAGAAATAACCCCGGAATGTTCTGAGCGTCTAGAGTATAGATCATTTTTTATGCAAATGAGTTGATATTTAACTAAGAAGAACAGGGCCAAGAGCCCTGCTAGATAAAAAGAGGAGTAAACCAATACAAATATTTCAAACCCTCTTTTATTTATTATTATTGTGGGTAAAATAATATGAGCTAAATAGAAAATACATAAGTTATGGGGGACAATTATATAAAATCCTCACATTAGGACTACACAACAAAATTAAAAAGACTATTTATATTTCTGTGAAACTTAATATATACATACTAATTATCCATAATAAACAATACCATGTTATAGTCAACAGAATTAAAAACATTAAACTGACAAGTTCAAGGGATGTGCTTGCTACTTGAATTGTTGATATGGCAACAAATGTCCAAATATCACCTTTGCAATAATATTGTAAATAGAAACGTCATAAGTATAAGTATATTAGAGTAAGTGCTAACTTCCATAAATGTTATCAGGACACCAAATAATCTGCACACAGATTGATATAAATACCTAAAAAGTCAAGTTGAACTTCAGACCAAAGATAGCAAAGATCCAGCAATACATGCAAGATTTCCTGCAATGCAATAGTCTTCCCTTTATTAGCCCACTTTGCCATGTCTTCCCAAGTTGTCACTTGCGCTAAATGAAAACTTTTAAAAGCTGAACGAATTTCTTTAACATCGGAGATAATCATATTTAAGTCACTGTGGCCAGAATTTAAACATTTGAGCTTAACGCTACTCCTGTAAAATTAAAATAATCAACAATAAAATATTAAATATGAAGAAGGTAAGTACTTTATTATTATAATTTTGAATAAATATACAAACAAACCTTCGCAAAGCTTGGTTAGCTTTGTCCATTTCAACTTCAATATGTATAATCACGAGAAACGCTAAGAGATTAAATTTGATAGAAATCGATAGAAATGTAATGTTCAAGGTAAAAAAAAAGAAACTAAAACTTTAAATACAAAGACGTGTAAGAACATACGTCATTTGTTTTTAACATATTAAAAACTGAAACGAAAAAAAAAAGTGTAACATTTACGTTTTCGAGTTCTTCTTTCGAGCTTTCAGGTACTCGTGTTATAGGTTCCTTAACGTACGGGCATAACTGAAACCATTTTTAAAGCCATATCTGTAACCGTTTACGAGAAGAACGATTGATTTAGTTGAAACTTGTTCCAGACGTTTGACATTCATATAAGCTAAGAAAATATTGGTTGCGTTTGGAGGTTAGGAGAGGTATTAGAAAATAAATGCATTAAAAAGCATGAACCGTGTTCAGATCTTGGTGCATTTTCTAAAATATCTCGAAAACGGTTAATAAATCTAGGCAAGTGGAAGGTACCCATTCGAAAGCATACTATATTCTCAACTTAAAAGATTATGATGTTATTGTCGATGAGGTGATTTTAATCGGAGAAATAAATGCTTGAACGTTCAACATTTTTATTTTTGTTCTTTTGAACGGGGATTTGTCTCTGTTTACCTGACGTGTTAATTGGTTGTTGTTGTTTTTTAATTGCAATTAATAGTAAAATAATTATTTTAGTAAAATAAGGTGAGATACGTATTGGTAATAGTGTTTTCCTAGGGCAAACGTTGAGTAACAAGGAGGAGTCATTGCCGCTTAGAATTGTATCAGTTTCCTGTTGTGGCGCAGTAAATCTTCCTTTTCTTTGAGATGTCATTTTATATTATTCACGAAAGACCAAATCCTACAAATAACTGGGATATGATTGCGACCGCACTAACTTGACGCAGTTCCTGCGAGTCGGCCTTTTAAGAAAACCCGATATCAGGTTCAGCGCCGAATTAGCACCGAGTTGTCAGGATTAGGTAGGGGATGTTAGGGATTGAGTGCAATCTGCAACATACCCATGTATCGGTGCCTGCTCGCTGCTAAGGTCTCACTGGTGTTAATTCCGAAGGAACCACTGAAGGCGTATCTGGCTAGGCTGCTTTGCAACACGTGGCGTTTCTAACTGCGCTTGTAGACAGACTGTGTCTGACGACACCCGCCTTGGCAGATACTACGTGCAGCCTAGGCAGCAACATATGCCTCCTGCTCTTTGTCCTTGACTGCTTGTTCCCGATAAATGAGGGGCGTATATAGGATATAAGGGGGCGAGGTTAGCTCAGTGGTAGAGCACTGGACTCATATGCTGGAGGATCTGAGTTCAAATCCCGAGCAAGCACTAACGATTTTTTCTTCTAGTGTCTTCGTTCATGCGATGAATTCGGCCTCCCTGACCGTCCCTAGGCCAACCCAGCCATTAATTAATTTAATAATGGGTACTTTGGGTGCTAATGACTCTAGCAGTCGAAGCAGCCAATGGGAAAATCAGGCGGCCGGAGCATAGTACTGACCACAGTATCTCCCTAGTGTGCCGTATGGTCATGAATCAGATACCTCTACAGTATCTGCCTCCCAGGGCCCTCACGGCCTGTTAAGGAACTGATTTTTTTTAATATAGGATATAAGATCCGGGGGGGGGGGGGGGGTCTGGAAGCATTTGGGGGTATAAACAGGGCCGCCACATCTCAGAGCCGGGCCCAGGACCAGATCACGGGCCCCCACTTCTCAGAGCTGGGCCCCAACTTCTCAGAGCCAGACTTAAAATTCTAGTAATTTGCTATAGACTTTGGACATTTTAAAATTATTTTCATCTTGTGTTTTGAGCGAAATGAGAATAAAAGCCGACAATCTGTGCAGCACAGGTCACTTTCGATACTTATAGTTTTATTACGACTCCTAATGAAATATACTATTCTGGGACTGCACTTGTTTTGTCGTTTATGAACATTAAAAAAAAATATAGATCCCATTCCAATAAATATAGGCTACGCCCGTCTATATTTCTAAACCCCATTCTTTTTACAAGCTCATAACCTATACATTTTTTCAAATTAGCGAGGCCCGGTCCGGGCCCCCACGGCGCCCGGGCCGTCTATGCGCAGAAACTTTTGGCTTTTCAATATTTAGACATGTATTCCCCCCCCCCCCCCCAAAAAATATTATTTTTAATTAATATTTATTTAAATACATAAAGTTATGCAAAAAAGACGTGTGACTGTTCAATATTTCTATTTCCTCAATGGAAAAAGTTGCATGGGGGTGTACAGAGACTTATTTTAGTAATTGTATATCGTTTATTATAGAAAGGTAGTAATTGTAAGAGATGAAAACAGATATGGTATTTCATTCGATAGTGGCGACCAAAGGTCTCCGGCGATGTTTGGGCAATACAAGGTAGCCTGTTATCACACTTTCTTTATTAACATTAGTGCTTAAGAAATATCATCTGGTGAATTGAGGCGATTTTTTTTAATTTACGAAATTCCGTTGTAAGAAATTAAAAGAAACAAAACTTTGATTAGTGCAAACTGAATAGCTAAATTCCTTGGGGGAATGCTAAAAGAGTTGGAAATCCACAGCAATGGCAAAGGCCAGCAACTCCTTATATAAGATCGATTTCGAGCCAAAATGTTTTTGAAAAATGCAGCGACTGCCTAAATAATGAGTTAATGTTAGGTAGTTGTCAGAAGGCGAAAATCTCTACTAAAAAAGTTTCTATTCTTTCTTAATATTGAAAGATTTAACTTGATGTAACGTTCGTGGCACCGAGGATGAAGTTCTTGTCAAATATCGTAGCCTTCTCTATAATGTTCGCCCAGCAAGACTTTCTTATATTTTAGTAAGATTTGTAATTACTACAGTCTTTCAATTGTTTATTTTATTTTATTTCTGGCGTGCTTCTCCATTTATTATTAATTCTTTAGTTTTTGTTTCTTTCTTGTAAATATATTTTATTTATTTTTCACAGCGAGGGATATGAAATCATTGAGGCTGCCCATTATCAGACTTGCACTGTTAGTGCTCTTTGTCGTCCTGATAGCATAGATAGAATTTTGCTTCCTTAACGGGGTTTTTGGAGAATGTTTCAATCCTTTTAACCCTTTGTATTTCTAATTGACTGCGGACCGTCATAGATTCTAGTCATAAACATGTTTATAAAGGATTTTGCTATGGGTAAGGAAGCAGAAAATGAACGCAAGATCACAAACGTTTGAGTTGGTATGTATTTTTAAAAACAAATTTCTTGTCTACTTTAATTTAAGAATAATTTTTATTGGCTGCTAATTCTTGCTCTCAAATAAAATTGTATGTGAGCTTCATTTTTTTAAATTATTGTGCCTTTCCAGTTTTAAATCCACCATTTATAATCTTTTTACTTTTTCTTCTAGATTAAAATGAGTTCAATAACTTTATTTTTTACATTTAAATCAAACTATCTAAAAACTGGTTTGTTATTATATTTTATTTAAGTGTGAAAGCTTAAATTTTTTTGTTTGAATTGGTTCTCACGTAAAACAATTTTTTATTTCCATTCACAAAATCAAGGCTTTAAAGCCTTATTTACCTGGTTGATTGTTTTGATGTATACATTTATATAAAGATTTGCTCATTCTAGCTTAGAAATATGTACTTTTCTAAATGCTTCATGAATTTAGCGATGGAAATAAATATAGAATTCATGAAAAATATTAATTCGTGATTGTTCTGAGATGTTGCAGTTTTATAATTTTAAAATACACAAAAATGAGGTTTTGAATCATGGTCCATTCCAATTAACAAATCTAAGGAATTATTTTTTTTTCTTGAGGGTTTAATATCTGTCATACCTACAATAAGGAACATAAAACATTTAACCTTATGGTTTTAGTATTGGAACATTAAGCTTGTCAGTACTGTTAAAAAATTGTCTAATAATAATATTGATTATGTAGATTTGAACTAGGGTTGTCACCTTAGATCTGGATTCTCATAAATAAATAAAACATACTAGGATTGCAACATTTTTTATTCATACTTTTTTATTATTAATTTACGTGCTGAGGTTCTATATTCATATTTTGTTCGGTAATTGTGAAGTTTAGGGGCCTCCTCAGAGATTTTTTTTTTACATGTTGTTCTATAACGTATATTGATGCACTAAATATGAATCTGTTTAAAAAAAGATTTGCTTTCAACTAAGAAAAAAGTTTAAAAACACTAAAGTTCAGTGTTATGCTGGTTAGGAAAGCTAGAGTAATCAAGGATATTTTTAAACATATGCATGTATAGCGATGTAAAATTGGGAAATAAAGAATTCTCATTTGAAATGTTGGTAAATTATTTTTTGAAAAATAATTGGACATTTTAAGGGCCTCCTCACCCTTTGTAACCTGCCGCATTATGGGCATACGTGCTATGCGTTTCTGCTCGCTTCACTCACTCGAGAAGGCATCTAAACTCTTGTAAATCCAACTCGCTAAAATTAATAAAATTCTATTAAGTTCAGCGAGTTGGATTGACTAGAGTTTTAATATCTTCTTGAGTGAGCGGAAACACATTGCACGTGTGCCTATAATGGAAAATAAATATGAAATATAAATACTTAAAACCAGTGCTAATGACCTTAGTAGAAGATGCACCTAAACAAAACAAAACTTAAGACCAAAATATAAATACTTCCAGTCACTGCTACTTAATAAAACTACATTTTATCGTAAAAATGGTTTTATTGTACCGATGTTTCGGCTTGAACTTCAAGCCTTCATCAGGGCGATGGGAAGGTTGAGACCTACACTTCACCGATGTGGGATCATTTCTGGGATGATCCCTCACTCCAGAAATGATCCCACATCGGTGAGGTATAGTTCTCAACCTTCCCATCGCCCTGATGAAGGCTTGAAGTTCAAGCCAAAACGTTGGCACAATAAAACCATTTTTACGATAAAATGTAGTTTTATTAAGTAGCAGTGACCGAACCCCGACAATCCCTACCTTGCATCACCAACGGTCAACGATCTCCTCTCTATAAATACTTCCTTCTTCTTTAGCCTATTTCCTTGACATCTTCTAATCTATAATTTTTGGCAGCAAAATGAAAGATTATTTCGATTTAATTCTTAATTTCTCGCCACATTTTCCACAATCAATGGAATCGGTTAGAAGCTTATTTTCGACTAAAAAATTTAATAATTATTCTCTCTAGTGAATTCATGCAACTTCATTATTAAGCAACCTTATCTGACTTTTTTGCAGTTATGGATGCGAGCTAATTATAATGGCATTAGCTAATTATAAATGGATTTCTTTTAAATAATACTTTTAAAAGCGAAACAAAAAATGTGGAGAATGTTTTATTATTTAAAAACATTTCTGAGTAAGTAACTGATAATGAATTTAAATTAGACGTCTTTATTACAGACTTTTACAAACCTGCACAAGTGCATGTTTACAAATATAGTTGTTAACGATAGCTTTCTTAACCTGCATGCCAGCGAAATTTGGTGCTTAATAACTTTTTTCGTTGTTGAGATCAACTTTTTTTTTTTTAACAGATTCGTGTTTAGTGCATCAAAATACCTTATAGAACAGCCAGTAAAAAAAAATCTGTGAGGAGGCCTTTAAACTTAACAATTACCTTTTATTTTTATACATTAAATAAATTTTATTAGTTCTTCTTTCTATTTTAATTTGTATGCAAATATTTAGAAGTTTAATACTTACATTTAAAATAATTAAATTAATTAGCGAATATTTTTTGAAGAAGGATAATTATCATTTTACAAAGTAATTTATGCTACAGTGGTGTAATTTTTTAACCAAATCAATAACTAAAGGCAAAATTTATTTAAGTAAATAAAAATGTTTTTATTTATTATCACATGCTAGATCAAAGTGATTTTTATAAAAAATAGGAGCAAGTTTGGCTTTGAGAGCACTCAAATCATGTTCTGGAGGATCTGAAATTAAAAATCAGACACACACTGAAAAATTGTATCTTCTAGTGTTGTCGCTTGAGGACCAGACTTGGGGTCCCAGACCATCTCTAGAAGCCTGTAATGAGTACCTGCAAATATGAAAATCAGGTGGATAATGGTACAAAAATCAGGAGCTCAGTACTGACCAAACTCTCTTCCTAGTGTGGCGAATAGTTAAGAAGCACATTTATGTTCATGTTAAGACTATCAATACTACTAATAATAAGATAGGTTTGATTGTAGCTTTAAGAATTTTGCAGGTCTCCCCGTGGTCAATTGGCTAACACTTTAGATTCTGGTGTGGGAGATGGTGGGTTTGAATCCCACCGGCAGCAGGAATTTTCTCATCTCACGACTCGTGAAAATTCCTGGCTGCACCATGGGTGTCGGCGCTAATGGTGAAAAGGAAGTGAAAAAAATTAGCAGTTGTATAATTGAGAAAGTACAGAAGTATTGAGAGAACAGATAAAAATTAAAAATAAACTTATTGATGCAAAGGTAGAATTTTTTAGGGTTCGGTTGTGGTATCTTAATAAAACTAAATTTTTTATAAGAAAATGAGTATTTTTTTTCCGACATTTTGGCTTGACATTCAAGCCTTCATCAGGGCTGTAAAACAAGGACAGAGTTAACACTTTCCTGACCAATGGCTTAAAAAAAAATTCCATTGGGCCCAAGTCTTTCTTTTATAGAGTTATGTTCAGCATACATATAAAAAACAAATAATTGAAGAAACTTTTGAAATGATGTACTTTTAGTGGATTGATTACAATTTAGTTAAGTGTTAAATACACCACGACTGCGGGCCCGCTGAAGGAATTTTTCTCTTCTTTCGATACCAGACCCGCAAACTTAACCGGGAATAACATAATGAGGTCCCAAACCAAATATGAAAGCTATAGGAAAAGGCCCGGAGTAGTGTGGATAGAAAGAAAGGCAAGCTATCTGCTTATGCATACGCCACGATGCCAGGCCCACAGAACACGTGTCTCTGACCCATATGCCACGACACCGGGCCCCCACTTGTTAATACTAATATATATACAAAAGATATGAATAATATATATGTACACAGAAAATATACAGAAATGGAATATATTTTATAGATGAAAGAGTGTGAATGATACATATGATAAGTGTGTGCTATAGCTATAGCTTAAATTAGAGTTCAATTAATATGAAGTTTAATACTTTATATAATTAAAATTATATCGTGTTTAATTAACAAAAATGATAAATAGTAATAAACATGTGTATATATATAAACTGGTCTAAACAGTTTAGAAGATATGAAATTCTAATGTTTTTGATTATAATTTTGTACAATTTTAGGAAGTTGAAGGACACCAAGTTGATGAAGCAGTTGCAAGTATTTTTCACACTGTTTTGTTCCACCGTTCATTAGGAAAATTTTGTTATAAACAAGAAGGAAGCTACTCTGTTGGCACTGTTGGTTATGAAGATGTTGACTGTGATTTCATCGACTTTACATATGTATGTCAACAGTTTGATTTGTAACAAGATAAAGTATATATGTGTATATATATATATATATTTCAATATCACTTAGTAAGAGAAGGAATGCAGCTTTACTTAAGTTAAGCTCCCTCAATTTTCATTACCTATACACAATCAGACAAAAATTCCTTCTTACTTATTTAATACCAGGTAACGCAAAAAGTCCTGTAGTTTTTTTTTTAGAAATCCCATGTTTACTTTAATACCATAATCATAAATAAAGAGCAACCTTGTAGGATTAGAAGATGCTTGTTTTGGCAGTGAAGTGGACTACTTTAACTTTAATCTAGTTGACATTCTGAGCTGGAAAAAAATGTTTACAATGATCTCTCTTGAAACGCAAATTCCCTCGATTTTACTCTACGAGTTTAAATTAGACCTAAAAGCCACCAAGGCTGCTCGTTAACTGCTTCAGTTGTTTAAGGAGGATGCTCTCTCAGATTGGAAAGAGCATCTGGTTTGCAAAGTTTCGTAGATGGGATGAAATGCTCATGGATGAACCTCGAAGTGGAAGGCCGGAAGTTGCAGATGACGACACCCTGACAGAAATTATTGAGTCAGATCCACGACAAACTTGCTCTGAAATTGCTGGACAACTTAATGATTTCGAGTCAACCATCAGAAGTCACCTACATCAAATTGGTAAGACCAAAAAACTTGAAAGTGGGTTCTCCATCAACTGACCGACCGCAAGATCACACGGGACAAACTCTTAGCGATTGGCTTGGAAACTCTACTTCACCCACCATATTCCCCTGATTTGTCACCATCTGATTACCACCTGTTCAGAGCTCTAGACATCAGTATGAGGGGGAAAACGTTTGGGCAGGCGGGGACCTTAAAAAACAACTTGGAAACCTTTTTTTTTTCATCCTAACTAGTTGAGTTTTATAAAAAAGGAGTTTGGGACCTTAAGGCACATTGAAAGAAGGTTTTAGAGAGTGAGGGTGACTATTTCAATGACTAAAACTTCTTTGAAATTTTTTTTGCTTTATTTTTACCCTATTTAAAAAAAAATACAGGACTTTTTGTGTAACCTGGTATATATTATTTTAAATTCCTACCTCTATCACAGTTCTGCTAAATAATTTATTTAAGAATTATAGCATATGTAGCTTGCATAAAAAAATTTATATGCTGATTAAGCATTTTTAGCTCAGTACCTCCCTCCCTCCATAGGGGGGAACCATGCTTATAAAGTTGACCTCATGACGCAATCCAGAAGTGCTGACTTGAACATTTTACTTTTCAGAACCCTTAGAAAACGAAAATGACAGGTTCAAATTTGTGTGTGTGTGTGTGTGTATATATATTTATTTATATATATATATATATATATATATATATATATATATATATACATATATATATATATATATATATATATATATATACATATATATATATATATATATATATATATACATATATATATATATATATATATATATATATATACATATATATATATATATATATATATATACATATATATATATATATATATACATATATATATATATATATATATATATATATATATATATATATATATATACAGTGGAACATAGATAATTCGAACTTCGATAATTCAAAATCGTCTTTAATTCGAATATTTCTCTCGGTCCCTAGAATTTAGGGCATAAACAATATAAAAAAATTGTGGTTAATTCGAATAAAATTTAATTAATTCGTTTTTGGCATTAATTAATCAAAGGTTTTTGACAGTAAAAAAAAGGAGTGAGCATGTATACGTACAGGTAGGCTGAGTAGTTAGTAGCTATTCATGTAGACTATGACAAGTTTGTTATGGAAGTTTTTTCTATTTTTATTCGGAAAAAGTACAATACTTGGTGCTAAAATTGACAGATATGTATTTATGCCTGAAATTAATTCTAATTTGACATTTATAGGTTTGCTGCTCATCAAATAATCTTGATAGAACTTTAAAACGTGAGATATCTGGCTTTTCTGAAGCTCTAAGAGGCAATGATGGCCCAGGTTCTGGCCAGATATCTTTGGAATTTTTTCAGAAAAAGAAAACTCGATGGCCTTTTCAACCCGAATGTATTCCATGGGAGGTGTGGAATCTACGTTTAGAACTAATAAAGCTTAATAACGAGCATGGTATGTTTGATATAAAGAAATCAAGTACTTTTATTTTGAGAAATAATTAAAATCTCTCTTAATTATTTTTGAATTAACAGGAACTAGAATTAATTTTACTTTTCACTGATTTTATTTTTGCTTGTCTTTTACATGTTTGACTGGAAGTATTTGATTAAATATAATAATATCTAGTTTTATTTCTTAAATAGGCTAGGTTATGAGTGGCATGTCATTGAAAAATAATTTTACATTATCTACTATTTCCCCACCTCCATAAGAATCAAAACGTGAAAGTCATATTTTACATTTTTCATTTATTTATGTTTACAGAAAGACAGCTCTGTCGGGAGAAAGTTGGTGAATTATTAACAGAAAAGATATTATATGTTGCAGAAGTAATGAATAGGCATGATTATGTGCCCAAAATGCCAAATCATTCTGAATTAGATTTGATATTTGACACTACGTACCCTGATATCCAACCTTATTTATTCAAGGTACTCAATACTTTATTTTTATGACATCTAAACCAGTTAAGACAAATATTATTTTTTTACTATTGAAAGCATTCTCCGAATGATGTGCGCTATTTTACATTAATTATCAGATTGGTAACACAAGTCAACGTTTGATCTAAAAAAAACACTCAGATCGGTTTGGTCCTGACAGGGTTTTTGTGGTCGCTAATTACAATGAGGGGTTGGTTAACCTTTATCACATCACATTCAAGGTCATTTGAAGGTCAAATAGAGGAAAAACCTTAGGAAAAATCTGAAAAACTTCATGCGTATGTTTTTGAGGTCCCTGAATTTGAAAAGGTAGTTTGTTTGACCTTACGACTTTTCCTAGTGGTCATTTGAAGATTAAATAGAGAAAAAAACGTAGAATTTTTTTTTTTTTTACACTCACCCCAAACCCTACTTACCACCTACACAGACAATACTGCCATCCTATCAACTTCCTCCGATCCTTCAGTAGCATCCCAACACTTACAGGAACATCTTTCCACTGTACAAAATTGGAGTGAGAGATGGAGAATAAAAAGTACAACTCGCATGAACTGAGTCATCTTAGCGCAGTTCCGTTCTTATCCCTAGTCTCATTTGGGAAGATTAAAATAGAAACAGTTATTATTTTGGTTCGATCTTTCTTGAAAAGCTTTTATGGCCTTACCTGAAAGGGTCAGGTAGCACCCTTCTTCCACTTCTAGAGATATAAATCTCACTGTTCAATGCATTAAAAAATATCAAAATTTTTACATTTTATGGTACTCTTCTATTGTAACAATTTTATGTCGTGCAAATTTGGCTCCAAAGACCATGTTCCGGTGGACGGATTCTGCTGGTTAACGAACTTGACCTTTCAAATTAGTCGAAAGATTTTTGTACCAAATTTTATCATAATCGGATCATTATTCGCTGGCCTAGAGCGTGAACAGACAAATTATATATACAAATTTGAACCACCATTATTTTCGTTCTCTAGGGGTTCTGAAACATAAAATTTTCTTGTCAGCACTTCCGTATTGCGTCATGAGGTCAACCTTATAAGCGGGGTTCCTCCCTATGGAGGGAGGGAGGAACTGCGCTAAAATCAACCCATAAAAATGTAAACAGGTAACATTCACTCTCAATCGGAGATTGTGTCCTTCTGTCTACATCAAAAACACTCCACTGCCAGCTTCTGCTAGCCGACTGACATGGAACCCTCACACGAGCCTGTAAGGACAAAAACTGAAACAAAAAACCCTCATCTAAATTACACTGGTGGACAAAAATGAACTTTTTTTTTCTCTCATAAAAACTAAAAAAAAATGTTCTAAAAGTATTTTTCATACTGAATTCAAATATAACTAGTTTTTCTCCATCAGGCAGGAGCTTTGTGATAAAAATTTGAATTTGTTTAATATTTGAAAAAAAATATTTAATGTAAATTATAACTAATCATTATGACTTACCTAGAAAGTGGTAGATAGTGATTTTCAGGCATATTTTGCATCTGCAACGTCTCTCTTCTTTGCCTAACAGTAGTCATTCAGCATATTGGAACTCTACTTGCCTTGGTACCTCGTTTCCATAGTAGAAATTTGCTGATGAAAACGCTCAGCAGGCTCATTGCTGACAGCTCCAAGATTTTTGGGGAAGAACTCTAAGTGAGAGTCCAACCAGTAAATTTTTAAAGACATGTTCCATCTCATAGCTTTATCAGATTGCAGAAGATCAGTCACTATGAAACAATAGTTTTCTGCATTCTGGTTTCCAAGAAAATTGAAACATAAACTTTTGAAAGACTGCCAGGATGCTTTCTCCAGTGGATTTAACAATCCTTCCCAATGCTCATCACCCATTAATTACCAGATTTGTGGTTCTATAAAAAATCAGTTTATCATCAGTGACTTTGGGCAATTTCGACTTCAAGTACAAGATTCCATGAGACTGTTTATCCATAGCTTTAGAGGTACAGATATTTTTTCAGGATTCACTAACTGGACATATGACACATTTTTCTGGCAGTGATAAGAGATTCACGTTTAGGCTATGATTTTGTGACATATTGAGACTTCCTATCTCTGCTGTTCCAGAGGCAGAAAAAAAAACAAAACAAATAAAACTGGTGAGCCCAAGCTGCTGACCAAGCAATAAAGCAATGACCTTTATTTCATCACAGACATTCCATTCATATTTTCCGTATTGTATTTTCTCTACAATTAGTTACATATTTTGATTTGTCTCTTTCATATCAGCGGCATGTGCTTTAGGTATTGATTGAAGTTCATTGCCAATATGTAGCTGGACAGCCTTCAAACTAACTTCAGACAAATCTATGAAGTCGCCACTCATCTGCCTGGTGTTGAAGCCTAAGTGTTTCCATAACTGAATAAATATCACTACAAAACACAATACCATTTTCTTAAGAGAAGCAGCCCTTGAAATATCTATAGCAGCCACGATAACTACAGATTCTTACTTTTTTTTGGAGTAGATTCCTCCCTTAAGAGTCACGAAGTTGAATGTTCAGCTTGCTGTTTAGACAGATTTAAATCCTGAATCAGGTCATTCTTTCTGGCTTTATATTTAGTATTATTTTTATTGTCATCTGAAGCAATTTCAGTTTTAGTTAGATCAGATTCAGAGTTATCACTTGAAGTTGTATCTGCATATACTGGGAACTGTTCATTTTATAAGACATGTCTTATTGCGGATTGCAAATTCAGATACTTAACTGTTTGATTTGTTTTAGATGTGATTCCTTTAATATTTGGCAAACAAAAATAACAATCACTTAAATGATCTTTCGGTTCCCTCCAAATCATGGGAATTGCAAATGGCATATGATGTGCACCATTTCCCCACCCATTCAGCAATCTAACATACGAAACACAGCATGTCTTTGGAGCCCAGCTCTTATCAAAATCACTTGCCTGACAGCCAAAGTAAATTTGTTAACACTTGTTTACAAGTGGGGGGGGGGGCAAGGTTAGCTCAGTGGTAGAGCACTGGACTAATAAGTTGGAGGACCTGAGTTCAAATCCCGAGCAAGCACTAAAGATTTTTTCTTCTAGTGTCTTCGTTCAGGGGTTGAATTCGGCCTCCCTGACCGTCCCTAGGCCACCCCAACCTTTAATAAATTTATCAGTGGGTACCTTGGATGGAAATGAGTCTAGCAGTCAAAGCAGCCAAGGGGGAAATCAGGCTGCCGGAGCATAGTACTGACCACACTATCTCCCTAGTGAGCCGTATGGTCGTGAATCGGATACCTCTATAGTATCTGCCCCTCAGGGCCCTCGTGGCCTGTTACGGGACTGATTTTTTTTTTTTTTTTTTTTACAAGTGGGGTCAAATATTGTCCCTGAGACTTGAAGGTCAGCTCATAACAAATATAGGAGAAACTATCCACATGATTTACCCACTTTCTTGGCATGATGAAAAAAACAAAGCACTAAAAGAGTACATACCCAATACACTTCCAAAAAGTATAGTTTTGTTTTATTTCTCCTCCCCGTTTTGGTCAATTTGTACAAATCGAATATCTCTTTGAACAAACTTAATCATCGTACAGCTAATAAATTATACAGATTTCAAATCAATAAATTATAAAAAAAATAAAAAAACACACACAAAAAAAAAGAAAGTACAAATCCTGTGGAAATTATGATACTTATCAGGAATATTCAACTGTAAATTAATAATTATGGTCAATGGATATCCACATATCAACCACATCACTCCAAATTCTGCTAGAAGATAGGTCATTGACTTCCACAATATGTTAATTTATTTTGGTGTTTCTTTTAAGGAATAAAAGGACTGATTCAACTTGTACAGTACAGAGTAGAATGGCAGGGCTACTTTAGACCCCCAGATAATTGCCGAAAACTTCGCTGATGTTTTCTGATATCCTTGAGGAAATATTTTAAAGTAATATAAAGGCACGCCAGGTCCAGATGGCAATCCTCCCAAATTTTTGTTTATGTGTAAAGGGACTCTTTAGGAAACACAATAAATAATAAGTAAAGATGGAATGTTTGGGATTCGGCTAAAGAAACCTCAATTTGATTTTTGTTAAAAAAAAATATATATTGGCCTTCGTCAGCTAAAATGACAAGAAAAACAAAAATTAATACAAAAAGAAGTTTATAATTGAGATAAGTAGTAGAACTATAAATACACTTAACTTATTATAAAAGAACAATTCTGTCTAAAATTTGTAGAATGAAAATAAAAAAAAAAAACATAACAAAAAAAGAAGAAAAAAGGCTATTATATTGAAGTTTATATAAGTATATAGGTGCTAATAGTAACATAAATTAATTATAACAAACAAATAAGATACTACATACCTAATTATGAATGAAAAATATACCTTAAAAGTTTTAAAAAATAACAATTCAGAAAATCGATATGAATAGAAAAAAAAAATAAATAAAAATTATTATAAAACAGAACAGAATAAATTTCTCTTTCCATATGAAATTATTATATCGTTAAACGACAAAATAAAAAAAAATTTTGCCTTTGTTTAAAAAAAAAGTAATCAGTTTCCAAACTTGTTTAAAAAAACATTGTTTAAAAAAATATTAACTTGACTAAATATGGCAAAAATCATTTTAAATGTTCAAAATGTCCATCTTCAACATTAATACATTGCACAAGTCTCTTCGGGAAATCATCCTGAGCATTTAAAATCTCATATATTTTTAATTGTGCAACTGAACGAGTTATCCGATCCATCATGTCCTCTTTATTTTGGGGCCTTTGATGGTACACCAGGGCTTTTAATCTACCCCACAGATAGTAGTCCATGACCGTCAAATCAGGTGATCTAGGCGGCCATTCTACCCCCATCCCACGATCTATACAGCGATCTGTGGGAGAAGGGAGGAAAGTACCAAAATTAGTAATAAAATTGAATTAGATCATTAATAAATTTAAATAATAATAATAAATGTAAATAATAATAATAATAAATTTAAATAATACTTCATAATTTTATAAAAGTAGCATGTAATACCTGGAAATAACTGACTAAGTTCTTCCCGTACTATCAAAGAAAAATGTGTGGGACAACCGTCAAGTTGTATGTACATGTTACAGCGCTGTTGCAGTGAAATATCTTCCAATAATGTGGGTAGAGTATTTGTCAAAAAATTACAAAAAACTTCTCCCGTAAGTCTCTCTTGAAAGAAATGAGGGCCAATTACGTCCGAAAATCCACATTTACCGAGAACCTATGCTGGTGACCAACCTCCGTCAACCAGTGAGGATTTTCTTCCGCCCAGTAATGACAATTATGTTTATTAATGCTTCCATCGCTGCAGAATGTTGATTCGTCAGTCCTTAGAATATGTCTGTAGAAATTCCTATTTTCTGCTAAGGTTTGTTGCATCCAATGGCAGAAGCGTAATCTCTTATTACAATCCTCAGGTAATAGTTTTTGGTGCGGGTTCATATGGAATGGCAACATTTTATTTTGTTTTGCAATCCTTCCCACTGAGGACTTACTTCATAGCTGAGTCCCTAGCAATGTCCCTGCAGCTGACATGGGGATTAACTGCCATTGCTGTAAGGACATTTATTGTGTTCTCTTAGGTCATTGCAGGTCTTGTCATTTTCCTTCCCTTCCTTGCGCAAATTAATGAACCTGCTGTTCTTAATTTTTGCTAAAGTCTCGGGAAGAGCTTTCTTGAAGGGTGTGGTCTATTGGGAAATCGCTCAGTGTAAAGATGTGCTGCGGCGCTGGAATTCCTCCGACATTCCCCAAAAATTAGGGGCATGTCTACATAAAAATCGAAAACCGGCATATTTAAGAAGAAGAAGGTATGTTCTATCACTGAATGGTCAACTGATACTGGCAACTAATTTTTAAGTCCAATTTCTTATCAATGCCACATTATACCAAATAATCTTAATACCATTAACAGCAAACAGCCTCTTTCAACTAAGTACATTAACAATGAGGATTAGGAGCAGAAGTAAATCCTCACATATATTTTCATCCTTTTCTTTCTTATCATTATTACTCAAGAATTAATACATAACAATATCAGTCATCCCATTGAATAAGTGTTTAACTCGAATTTCCTTAATTTGCAGTGATCTTCTTTGAAAATTAATGAAAAATCTGGTTTTCATAGTCTACCTATGGCTAAAAGAATAAGTAAAAAATCTGGTACGTGCAACACACAACTTTCACTTACCACCTTAGTCGGAGTAGGTTAAATTAATTTTAAACAATTAATATCCATATGTTTTTCCACCCATCTCATCAATCGACCCAACATATGTTTTCATTCATAATATCCCGTTAAAAATTAAATCTACAACATTGATCTTGGTATCATCTGAAAGGAAAATTAATAGGCAACAACGTTTGCATCAAGGTGTTTTTACGTACAAGGCTTGGTTTCAGTGATAAATAGGAATTTTCTACAAAAGGGTGATATTTTTCAGTTTTTTGTGTTTTACGCGCAAACCGTGCGTCAGGTCAAAAGACGTCTTGGAATAAATTAGTCTTAAAATTAAATTGTCTATCAGAATTCATCATAATAAATACCCGCCGCCATTGGAAACTCAAGAATTAGATGTGCTGGAGAAAAAGTGGAGAATGTTACTAAGTCAACTAAACCTTCAAAAGAAACCTCATGCAACATAACTATGACCTACTAAGTTTAATTTTGAAATTCCAACAACTCTAGGAGGAAAAAGGGGTGGACACATATGCTGGGACACCCTGTATATATATGTATATATGTATATATATATATATATATATATATATATATATATATATATTATACTACAAAACTTACCTTTTATCTGTAGGCATAGCTTTCAATTGTAATAGAGAACTCAATAATAGACTTGATCCTACATTCAATTCCTCTCAACTTGCACCTTTTATGCATTTAAGACTCAACACCACTGTTTAACATAAACTTCTTCAAGAGGGAGAGACTCCTTACACATTAGACATCGACTGATAATATAGAGAGACTGTTGCTGGGGAAGCGAGTGTAAAGGACTGTTCTGTGGAAGCACTACAGAGAGACTAGCCTCCGATTTGATGGAGAAGCCTTCTTGATTTGGATTTTTAATATTAACTTTTTATATTACTAAAAAATTGTTTGATATATTTTTGTATATGTAATATTATTATCTATTCCAAAATATATGTATTTAACAAAAATATTCTTTTAATCTTTGTTTCTTCCCCCATTATTTTTAATTTTCCTCACATACTTTATTTAAATCGAATTTATTTATACTGGCGGTATCACATAATATGTTACAATGACAGTTTTAAGACAGACAAATTTATATATCTGAATAACTGGGCTCAAACCCTGTCAAGTTTTTTTACCCATTAGCACCGGAGTTTCTTTTTTTTTCAAAAATTCTTTATACAAATAAATCAATTTTACAAAATTAGTATAAAGGGTGTCCCGCATTGAGATGTCATAACTTTAGGGGTTTATTCTGCACCTATTTTATAGTTCAGGGACGCAGAAATGAGCATCCAATCTCAACATGTAGCAGAGCTATTCAAACTTTTGTCTATTTTCAAAACTATTGGGCTTTTTGCTGAAAAACTGTGTTTCACGAATTTCTGGTTAATGTATCATAACTAACTACCACATTTTTAGAATTTACATTAAATTCCCAATAAGAAACACCCGTTATTGAAATGTTGTCACGTAAATTAAGTGCTATACTAAGAGCCATATAGATGTGAACAATTGTTTTTTTTTTTTTTTTGTTTTTTTTACGGCGCATCTACATCTAGGTCATTAGCGCCGATATCCAGGGGGCAGCGGCGAGGAATTTTACCAGCGAGCCGTGGAATGATAAAATTCCTGCCGGAGGTTGGGAATCGAACCCACCATCTCCCGCTTATGAATCCAAGGCGCTAGCCATTAGACCACGGGAGACCCCATGAACAATTGTTATTAGTGTTTTCTTAACTTATTCAATAATTTCTGAATTAGCTATGTGTAGACTTAGAGGTTTGTCTCCACCTCAAAAGTTGCCTTATTTAATAAGTATTAAAATGGTACATCGTTGTTTCAGAAAAAAAAATAATTGAATCTAATTTTTTCTGATTTCTAAGTCAAAACCGATAAATTTGCTTTAGCACGAAGAAGCCATTCTGAACACAATATTTAATTTCACATGATTATGGTGAAGTCCCATCCTTCTCACACCAGGTACACACACTTTTTGGTTTGATTAAGACTTGGAATCAAGAGTGAAAGATGAGAGAAGAACATATTTGAAATAATTACACTTATTTATTCCTGGCGTCTTCCCTGGGACTGTATTAATGGACTGCAGCTGATACATTTCTATTAATGAAGTCATAAATGAACACCATATCCGTGAATTCTTCGTTATAAAAAAACTGGGAAGTGAACACCATACAAGCAGACTGATAATAAATATCTACTTATTTAATAAGGCGGGAGACAATTCTCGAAGAATGGAGCAATCAGTAACAAATCCATTGGCATAGCTTTAGATAAGAGTAGTATAATAGTCATTTCATTTAAATCTATTTTTTGTGCTGTTTATTTGCAGGAGAGAGTCTATACAATTCCCAATGATTGTAATGAATAACCCAGATAACTTATAAGCAGAAATTGTAGTGTCTCATTTTATTAAATAGAATATAATTAAAACTAGACATTTAATAAAACAAGACCCTCAAAGCGTAAAAATATAATATCTGTATTTATTTCTACTTTATGAGTATACCTGTCCGCATCCCTTGCAGTTTCAGTCTTCAATCCGTTCTCTGGTTTTGTACAGTTTACTGGCATTCTTTGCCTCTGTCATATATTGTTTTCAATGGGTGGAGTGAATAAAAGCTAGAATCTAACAGGTAGAATCTAGCCCTTAGATGTAGCTCTTCCTCAATACGGAGTGAATAAACAAGAGCTACTTCTAGGTAGCAAGATCTAAGTAAGTTAGTCTCATCTCCTGATAAACTAAGGAAATTCTAAGGGTAGCTGTCGCTAACCCCCTAGCTGCAGCTATGATTCCTGCCTCCCTCCCTCATTCCTCTTCCTTCCTGTCAGGGTTTGTTGCTTCTCTCTCTCTCTCTCTCTCTCTCTCTCTCTCTCTCTCTCTCTCTCTCTCTCTCTCTCTCTCTCTCTCTCTCTCCCCCTCCCCCTCTCTCTCTCCCCCCCTCCCCCCCAAATATTCTCTGCCCTCCCCCTAAATACTCCCAGCCTCTCCTGAAATTATTTTCTATATACGCCCAATGCCGACCTGGATCAGTCACTTTTTATAACAGTATTAGTCAATAATCCTGTGGTAATGGAAAAATCTGAATTACTAGCTGCTATTAAAGAAAGAAAACCTGCTTGGGACAGCATCAGTAATGAATTTTCCATAGGGCGAAAGGTCACTGTTGCACAGTTATATAAGTTGCTGAGTAACATGAAATCAAGCATAAAGAAGAAAACCGTCCAAAAAACCACCGGCAATAAGCCTATAAAAGTGAAGCAGTAGGGAAAATATTTTTACAAATTATTGATCAAGGGCAAAAATCCCTGGAAGAATCGCAGTTAGATTCAGCGACAAGCGTCAAACAAGGAAGTAGGAACCCAACACTGCATCACAACTAATTGCAAATAAAAATTTGAAAAAGTGCGAAAATGGTTGAGCTTTACGGTATGGAAGTAAAAAAAAACATCCGTCAACTCCAGAACTTCAAAGAATCGTTTTACTGCAGGAAATGTAGCTGAAGAAAATGAAAATAGGACGTGAAGACGTCCCAGCGCATATAATACTCCTTTTCCTTATGAACATGCATAGACACTGCCATGATTGAGCGAAAAGAAACGACTAACTAAAAAGCTAGCATGACCCGGACCGGACTAGCTTTTTCCTTAGCAATTGCTACCCTTAGAACCTAGTCACAGCTCTTTATTCACACCTTCTACCTAGCTGCAGCTAGGAAACGTGATAAACTAAGCAAATCCTTTTTATTCACTCGGCCCTTAGCAATTGCTTGGAAAATACTTAGTTCTAGCAATTGATAGCTTTTATTCACTCCACCCAATATATCTAGAAAAGTGTATACTGATAAAGAATTGTTGGAACTACTGGCTTGTAAATCTGATAGCGATTTTAATTCTTCATCAGACTCTTGAATATGAAGGAAATATTTCGGTGAGAACTACTCTGAATACTTCAGGTGTGAACATTAGGCAAAATATTGCTTCTTCAGGGGATATTAGAGGTGTAGACGAAGATCGCGCTCCGAAAAGAATGAAATGGAGTACAAGCGGTAAAGCATTCTGGCCACTTGGCATGTCAGCTACCCTGTACTCTCAGCCTGCCAGGCCCGCAATACGCTCGTATTAGATAGTCCCTAAAAGGTTAATTTACATGATAACATTTCAATAACGGGTGTTTCATATTGGGAATTTAATGTAGATTCTAATGATTTGGTCTTTATTTACAATACATTAACAAGAAATCCATAAAACACAGTTTTTCAGCAAAAAAAAACAATAGTTTTAAAAATAGACAAAAGTTTGAATAGCTATGCTACATGTTCAGATAGGATGCACATTCTTGCGTCACTAATCTACAAATGAAATGCAGAATGAACCCCTAAAGTTATGACATCTCAATGCGAGACACCCTGTATAATATAATTTTTCTATCAACGCTTTGATATTGGCGTTACCATATGGTAACGCACAGTGCTAATGGGTCAAGTAAAGGATTTAATATTAAATTCAATGCCTTTAAATTCTTACTCAAAGTACTGTTTTAAATTTTTCTTTACGGTTCTCTTGTTAGAGAAAGGTTTGTGCTGAAAAAATTACTGTCATATATTTGAGCATTGTGTCTTTAAAATTATATCTTATTAAATTAGTTAATTTGGTTCTATTGTGGTATTTTTACAGTTGTCTTTCACTACAGCTGGACCGACTTCATCATCAGTTGGCACGACTGTGAAAAAAATTATAAAAGAGACGCTATCAATTTAAATATAAAACGTGTTTAATATTAATTAATAGGCTAACAAGATTACTGATGCCCTTTGTGTTCCATTATGTATCAATAGATAGTAACTTTTTTTACATTATCTTTCATTTATTTTAAAGTCATATTTTGTGTTTTAGATTTATGACCTTTAGTTACATTTTTTTCTTGTTATGATTTTGTACTATTTTTTTTTTCTATGGTTGTTACTTTTTTTTTGTTTAAATTTAACAGAAGTTTATTTAGTTTAGACGTAATATATATAAATTATTTTTTTTTATTTGTAAAACAAGTAATTTTATTTATAAATATATTTGACTGCATGGGTTTACATGTGTGCCTATGAGTTTGCATTTTAAATGTGATTGTGTATATAAAAGATATTCAAATTCATATGCATAAATGTACACTCAAACTTTTCTCTTTAAAGTTTATCCTTGAAAACTTCAAATAAATGTGATAAGAGTTCAAAAATTAAAGAAATGAAAAATATTTATTTTCCATTAAAAATATCATAATTTTTTATTAATTTAGTTTAAAACTGTTTTTATAATTTACTGTAGGGGATACATTGTTGTACAAGTGTAAATTTGCACTATTTTTATGAATTTCTCAGTGATTTTGTCTTTTATTGTTTTAAATTTATAAACAAAACCTTTATTATATATATATATATATATATATATATATATATATATATATATATATACACACTATTTATAATACATGAAGTTTATATTTTCTATCCCCTTTATCCATACTGACTTAATTTTATACATGTTAGTGCAAGAGCTGGTAACGGCACACTTCATTTGAAAGAAGGTTTGAAGAGAAATTCGGCTGAATACCGGTCTGATTTCTCACCACATTTTTCTCAATGTATGGAATTGGTTAGAAGCTTGTTTTTGACAAAAAAATTTAATAATTCTTCTCTCCTGTGAATAAATGTTATAAATTCATTCATTTTAAAAATGTCCATTTCCATTTAAATCTACTACATCACTTTTAGGTTAATGTAGTAACAGCCAGTTTGTTGAAAGAGCTGGAAAGCTCCAGGAGTAAGCCATCGTCCGCTGTTGTAAAGAATTTATCGATTTGTTCGAGAATGTATTCCCTTGTCAACTATGATGAATTATGAAATGATTACTAGTATTGGCATCATCGAGAGCAAAGCTAACAGGCTGATTACTGATTAAGTCATTGTTCTTGGTGAAAGATCCTTTGTTCAATTCGTCTTATAGATAACAGGATATGTTTCAATTTTTGGCTGTCTTTAACTGCATCTATAGAAAAGTCCGACTCGCAGGAACTGCATCATCTTAGCGTGGTTCCGTTCATATCCCTTTTGTCATTTGAAAAGCTTAGAATAGAAAGAGATAATATTTGGTTCAGCCTTTGTTCAAAGGGGTTTATGACTTTGCCTGGTCGGCCCCCCCCCACCCCAGAATCCTCTTCTAGAGATACCTATTTCGTACGTTTCAATGCACTGAAAAATATCAAAATTTTTCACATTTTCTTAAGTTCTTCTACTATAGTAATAATTCTACAGATAAAATCATTTTAAAAAATAAAATAAAAAACCAAGAGCATAAAGGCAATTGAAAATATTCAAAGGACGTCATCGAATCTCTTTCTCTTGGCAAGCTATATTTCTAATAATGATTTTTTTTTTTTATGGCGCATCGACAAATCGTGGCCATTAGCGCCGACGTCCAGGGTGCAGCCAGTAATTTTCCCAGCGAGCCGTGGGATGAGAAAATGTCTGGCGCCGGTGGGGATCGAACCCACCATCTCCCGCTTATGAATCTAGCGCGCTAGCCACTAGACCACGGGAGACCCCTCTAACAATGGATTGTTCTTCTTATTTTACTTAATCTGTTTTATTGTTAAATACATTATCCAACTATAAGCAATTAAAAAATAACAAGGAATAAAAAACAGACAAAAAGAACCGTTCGAATAAACAAAATCAATTACTTTAAAGTTTAAGCACTTATTTCTCCGATTGAAATCGCTTATTCAAAACTTTCTTCAGAACCTTTTTTGTAGACCATTTAGTAAGCTTTCGAATGGTAACCTTTCGCTTCCCAAGATTTGCAACCGTTTTCGAGATATTAATGAAAGTATACGAAGTTCCCAAAACTTTTCATTATTTCTAGCAACAGAAAATTGGTCTCATTTTACCTATCCTGTTTTACACACAAATACATTTTCCTAACATAAGAAATTACAAAAATAAAAAACTAAGGGAAAGATACAAAAATTGCAAAAAGAACGACAAAAACCCTTTCATAAGAACTAAACAGACGTATTTGAAGTTTTAAGCACTTATTTCTCCGATTGACATCACCTAATCAAAAATGTTTCAGAATCTTTTTTGTAGAGAATTTAGAAAGATTTCAAATAGTCTCTATCCTCTTATCAAAATTTCCCAACTGTGTTCAAGATATTAATGAAAGTATACGAAGTTCCCAAAACTTTCCATGTCTTCATAAAATATTTTATTCTAACCCTTCCTTAACTCCAAAAGTTTAACATATTAGTTTTGATGAAATCCGAACATTCAGAAAATGTTTCAACTGAATCCCATGATTCTAAGTACCAAAACCAAAAACGTTTCAGCAACTATTTTTTCGAAAACGGTTAAAGCTGTCGCCTTAAAAATGGTTTCATTCGTTTTCCTAGGCCAAGAAGCCTATAAAACGAGTACTTGCATGCATATGAAGTAAGCGGAACGATTTTTTCCGCGCAACATTCGCCCCAAAAATCATGTTCCGGTGGGCGGATTCTCCTGGTTAACGAACTTGACCTTTCAAATTAGACGAAAGATTTTTGTACCAAATTTCATCAAAATCGGACCATTATTGAGGCTGGAAAAGCGCGAACAGACAAATATATATATACAAATTTGAACCACCGTTATTTTCGGTCTCTAGGGGTTCTGAAACGCAAAATTTTCGAGTCGGCGCTTCCGGATTGTTTCATGAGATCAACCTTATAAGCGGGGTTCCTTATAAGAAGGGAGGGAGGAACCGCGCTAAAATGAGCATTTTCAACATCTTCAATATACCTTCCTGCAATAGAATCAACTAAGTTATGAGTTGAACCAGAATCAATAATAACAGTCACTTAGTAATGAACCACCTCATTAAAAATTTCATGATTTTCATCTACAAAGAAATGTCACATTATTAGATTCTGCCCGGCGGCTAGATTTCTTTTTATGACAGCTTGACTTCCTATGACCTTTTTAATCACATCCTCAACATCTGCGCCTAAATTGTAGGATTGCAACTTTAGAAACAGATTTATCAGGTGCATACTTCAGCTAAGAATGATAATAACAGGAAATTCTCTTGCCAGGAATAGGAGAAGGCTGTTCTGATTCTAAGCGTGTTCTTTAGCTCAGGTTTTGAACCTGATTCAAGAGAAAAACTGAAGTAACTGAGCTAATAAATGAAATGAGAGCCAACTTCTGTTTGATTGTTCGAAAATTCATTGGAAGAGCTGAGAATAAAGCAGTTGTTATTCCTTTATTATGGCACTTTCAAATTTTGTAAAAAAATTGGAGATGCCTTGTGCCACCACTGAATTTCATAATGCCTAACTTTTGATACCCCACATGATGGGTTTCAGAAGGAATGATGGCATTTCGATTGAACAAAATGTAGAAAACTTCATAGGTAATATGACACTCCCGTATCAAGACCTACCTGTGTGCCAAGTTTGGTCAAAATAGGCCAAACGGTTTGAATTTGTATAAGGAACAAACATACAGACAGACAGCTGAAAGACCTTTTTTACCTAGCCTAGTGCATTCCCCGGACCAAGGCCTACCTGTGTGCCAAGTTTGGTCAAAATCGGTCAAATGGTGTGAATTTGTGTAAGGAACAAGCATGCAGACAGACAGCTGATAGACGATTTTATCTAGCCTATGACACTACCCGGATAAAGACCGACATGTGTGTCAAATTTTGTCAAAATCGGTCAAACGATGCGTATTTGTATAAGGAACAAACAGTCAGACAGACAGCTGATAGACAATTTAACCTAGCCTAAGATTCTCCCCGTATCAAGACCCATGTGTGTCCCAAGTTTGGTCAAAATCGGTCAAACGGTACGGATTTGTAGGTGGAACAAACATACAGACAGACAGCTGGTATAAGATTTTAACCGAGCCTATATGCGTCTAATTGTTTCTTAAAACATCAAATATAGGTTCTTCATACCGAGACAATTTATTTGATACCCCACATCATGGGTTTCGGACAGAATGATGGGTTTCCGAAGGAAGTACAAAACTGGCACGCCCCCGCCCCGGAAGCGGAGTCAAACACAACTTTTTTCGTTTTTTTCCTTTAATAACGTCTTCATATCTATCTTCATGCAAAATTTCAAGTCTCTAGAATCATGGGAAGTGCCTAATAATTTTGATGAGTCAGTGAGTGAGTCCTATAAATCCCGATTTTCGATCGTTTATATCTCAGAAACTATACGATGTAGAATTATGAAAATTTCCAGTTTTACTCACATCTAGTAGTATAATACCTGTGTAAAATTTCATAACTTTATCTTTACCTGGTTGAAAGTTATGAGAGGATAAAAATCGGCCCTAAGGCCGCGTGTAATATACACACAGTATGCTTAGGCCGGAACTGCCCCTTCAACTGACCTTTAAAAACAACAATAAAAATACTTATATCCAGTTACTAAAATTTCACTTTCCTCAACCAGGTATATTCTTAAACTTGGCCATGTTTTTTTTGTGCCGAAATCATCTTTAGAGAAAAACTAAACATTGCCAAGTTTAAGAATATACCTGGTTGAGGAAAGTGATATTTTAGTAACTGGATATAAGTATTTTTATTGTTGTTTTTAAAGGTCATTTGAAGTGTCTTTGCTGTTCTTAGTAAGTAACTATGAGGTCTTCCAAGTAATGAACTTGGACATTTCTTTCTTGTATCATCTCTTGTATTGGCAAATATTTTTGGTTGAATTAATACACCAACTCATACTAATTTTTTGGAGTGTAGAATGGTAAGGCGTTTTTGGGGGGTTTTAGGAGGGGATATTTTTGAGGAAGGGAGTGTTTCTTTGTGGGGGCAGGAACTTGGCCTCTATTTCACATTTATGTTTTTTTGGGGATAGTTATTTCACAGTATCAGATATCAAAACAAATATCAAAATGTTTCTAATTTTCTTGACTTCTTTCACTGTAATACTAATTCTATAAATAAATGCAACAAGTGAGCTAAACAACTACGAAGACCCGTTCAAAAGAACAAAACAAACACATTTGAAGTTTTAAACACTTATTTCTCCGATTGACAATGCCTAATCGAAAATTTCTTCAGAACCTTTTTTTGTAGAGAAGTTAGTAAGCTTTCGAATAGTAACCTTTCGCTTACCAAGATTCTCAACCGTTTTAGAGATATTAAGGAAAATATACGAAGTTTCCAAAACTTTTCGTGTCTCTTAATAAAATATTTTATTCTAATCCTTCCTTAACTCCAAAATTTAATCATCTTTGTTAATATGAATTTCAAACATGCAGAAAATATTTTAACTGAATCCCATGATTCTAAGCACCCAAACCAAAAACGTATTTCAACAACTATTTCGTCACTTTTCTCGAAAACGGTTAAAGCTATCGCCTTAAAAATGGTTTCATTCGTTTTCCTAGGCCAGGAAGCATATAAAACGAGTACTTGCAAGCATATGAAGCGCAACGATTTTTTTCGCGCGAATTGCGCTTCAAAACCCATGTTTCTGTGGGCGGATTTTGCTGGTTAACGAACTTGACCTTTCAAATTAAACGAAAAATTTATGTACCAAATTTTATCAAAATCGGACCATTTTTGAGGCGTCCAGATAGCGAACAGACAAATATATATATATATATATATATATATATGTATATATATATGTATATATATATTTATATATACATATACACACAGGGTGTCCCCAAAATAAACAGCAAAACTTCGGGAATCGATGCAGGATGAAAAAAAGAAAGAGAAAAAGTCCTTATGTATTTTTCTCGTTTTTGCTTCGTTTCCGAGAAAAACGCAAAAAACTACAACACAATTGAGAAAAGGCATTCTTCCATAATGCCAATATAAAAATTTATATTTTTACCCAAAATAAACAGCAAAACTTCGCCCAAAAAGAAACTTTCAATTCTTAATCAATTTAAATTTTCAATTCTTAAAACAGTTTAAAATTTAACACTGGACGCATACATAAATATAAAATAATAATTTCTTCTTCTAATAATTCCTAACAATATATTTAAAAACTGTTCAAAGGTTTGGCCTCTTGCAGCAATACAGGCATCACAACGCACATTGACAGACTAGTTGGCATTTGTGCATTGCTCTGCTTTAATCTGTTCCCAGGCCCATCTGATGGGATGGATAAGATGCTCCCTTGTGCCAATGGGCTCCCTGTAGACCAAATCTTTAATGTGTCCTCATGCGAAGAAATCCAAGAGCGTGAGGTCTGAAGATCGAGATGGCAAAGGTACCGGCCCACCAGGTCTTATCCAACGCCACGGGCCCCCACTTCTCTGAGCCAGACTGAAAATTCTAGTACTTTGCTATAGGACTTTGACCATTTTAAAACTATTTTCATCTTGAGTTTTGAGCGAAATTAGAATAAAAGCCGTCAATCGGCGCAGCAAAGGTCACTTTCGGTACTTGTAGTTTTATAACGACTCCTAATGAAATATTATGTTCTGGGACTGCACTTGTTTTGTTGTTTATGTACATTAAAAAAATATAGATCCAATTCAAATAAATGTATTCGCTACGCCCGTCTATAGTCCTAAACCCCATTCTTTTTACAAGCTTATAACCTATAAATTGTTTATCTAGTAGCGTGGCCCGGCCCGGGCCCCAACGGCGCCCGGGCCCGGGACAACCGTACCCGGCTGCCCCCCCCCCATGTGGCGGCCCTGGTCTTTCTTACCAAAAGAAAGCTATTCTAAATTTCCTGACATTTTCTTGATATTTCTTACCAGCGTTACTCTTTGATGGGCAGGATCTGAGATTTCCATTCATGTATCACAACCCTGTGTTATGAAGTATTTGAACGATTTAGGACAGGGCCGCCACATTGGGGGAGCAACCGGGTACAGTTGTCCCGGGCCCGGGCACCGTGGGGGCCCGGGCCGATCCTGGCTAATTGGAAAAAAGTACTGAAAGTGACCTTTGCAGCACCGATTGTCGGCTTTTATTCTCATTTTGCTCAAAACTCAAGATGAAAATAATTTTAAAATGCCCAAAGTCCTATAAAAAATGTACTCGAATTTTCATTCTGGCTCTGAGAAGTAGGGGCCCGGCTGTGAGAAGTGGGGGCCCGTGATCTGGTCCCGGGCCCGGCTCTGAGATGTGGTGGCCCTGATTTAGGAACAAAAGTTTTTTTTTTAAAAAAAACATGGATCTGTTAAAAAAAAAAAATCAAATTTTTTTCTTCAGTTTATTCAAAAAGCTTAAAAGAAATATTTATTTTTATAAATATTTACATAAAACAATTAAAAAAAATACTTCCACGAAAATAAAAAAAAAAAATCCTAAAACAGTAAATAAATAAAATACACATTTATTTTGAATTTATTAATGACAGTAAATAATACTGGGTCCACGAGGTGACCATTAATGAACCCCAATCACACATTAACCTCAAAAATTATTATTTTCTCCTAGATAACGCATTTGAACACATTTTTACAGGACTATCTACACCTTATTTATTACGTATGGGATATTTAATTACCACAACGAAAACACATGGGCTCACGAGAATCCCAGGACGGTTCACAAGCGTAGCCATCAGCGTCATTTCAAGGTAAAGCATTTGCTTTCTAAATAAAAATACCTGTACAAATATCATTATCAACGGGTACAACATTTATTAATGCAAGATTTTGAGCAAAGAAGACATTTTTCAGATTGGAACTGAAAACAAGTTGAGTATGACGAAAAATTTTATTGCCAGTTACCAATGTTAATCCCACGGTAGTATTAATCCTTATCAATAACAGTATTAATTCTTATGTAGCCAACAGTTTTCATATTAGCAGACATACCTTAACTTTTAAAAACATTTAATAAGAATCATAATTTTTATGATGAAACAGTTACAACAATTAAATAGGTTATAACGTAAATAACAATGAAAATTTTTAACTGTGAATATCTCCTAAACAAAGCGTTTGCCTTCATAGGAAATTTTTTTCTTGTTTTGAGGTCCTTAAGTTCATATTTTCAGTTTGGCCATTTAACCCTGAAACACCCTGTATATATATGCATGTATGTATATATAAATACTAATTTGAACTACTATTCAGACCTATGGCAAATGAATCGTCAACATTTTGTGACTTTCCCAGATTGTCATGGCGGTGGCGTCATAAGCTTGTTTTTGCGTAAAGGGAAGAGAAAACAAGTCAACATCAACTTTTGTACCTCTTTGTAGGAGGCTGAAGTTTTATTCTTGCTTTTATATTTTCACTGCCCTCGCCTAAAAGACCGAGGACTCTAATAGTAATGTTCTGAAATGAATTTAAAAATATCATGAATGTATTTCGAAAATGCTATTTAAATATGAGTACATATTTGTGTTGATCAATTTGAAGAGTGTATTTACTAGTGCTGATGTGAAAATATTACAAAAAGACCCATCTCTTTATAGAACAGATTGTTCAGGATTAAAATTGGGACAATATATCTGTCCCGATCCTGATTACGATCTTATAGATCCACAAACTCAACAACCGAGGGGGTGCACAAGAGAGAATAAAGCGAGAGGTATCAAGTACGACCTTTATAAATTATATTTTTATATTATGAAGGTAGATATTGTCCAGGTTTGGTCATTTGGTTAATAGAACTATATTTTGCAGCTAAAAATATTTGTTATATTTTTGTCAAAGTTTCGGCTTGTGATTGAAGCCTTCATCAGTTTGTAAACAAGGATGGAAGAGTTAATACTAATAAATTATATATATATATATATATATATATATATATATATATATATATATATATATAGGAGGAAAAAAGTTTATATAGAGGAATAGTAATACTGATAGATAATAAATATGTGATACAATTAGTAATTAATTTAAAGGTGGATGGATGCAGATTTGAACATAGAGTATGGGTTACATTATGTACATGGTAACATATGTAACTCCCCTCGTTTTAAATCCGTATTCATAAACCTTTAATTTAATCACTATATGTAACTTTTATTATTCTTTATATTTCCCTATATATCTATAAAAAAAATAGTTCTAGAATATCTGGAGGTCGATGGCTATTCATTATTTCTTAAGGAGAGCTGCACACCAAAAAAAAAAACACTGATCTATTTCCATCCTAAATTACTCTTCTGTTTTTATCCTAGGTGCTTTTAAATTTCTCATTAAAGTGATTGTTTTATCCCTAAAATATATGATCTGGTGAAATTTTAAATACACCATTGTAAAGAGCATCAAATTTCCTATTAGATGGACTTATTCAAGATATGAAATTTACAAAGGTTCTTTGAACATAAAAGGAAATGGCATAATGAAAATATTTAAAATGTTCATGACTTATTGTCACCTTTCGGGAGAAGTCTGGAAGTGGTTATATGCTCCTTGTGTAATAATTATTCTGATGGTATAGCACAATACCGAATAAGCTAAAATGTTGGTTCCTGAAAATTAGCAGAAAACAAGAAAAGTCTGTATTTCCAGCTCAAATAAAGCTACCAAAATACTATTCATTTAGTTAACACTTCTATTCGCTAATATTTCTGGTGATCCTTATTAAATTTATATTAGAACAATAAACAAAAAAACTTCTTTGCTAATTTTAATAAAATAAATAAAAATAATATGATAGTTTATGGAAGTACAAAAATCCCCACTCAGGGCTATATTTAAAAAAAAGTCCGTCTCGCAGGAACGGTAGTATAAAAAAATTCCTAGTATAATTTGGAAAGATTAAAGAAGCAGTTATTATTTTGGTTCCACCAGTCTTTTTTTTTTAAATTAATTATTATAATGGCGTGTCAAACCTTACGGTCACTAACACCATTCCTGTGTGTAGTAAAGTCTTGAAAGGTCATGATTTACAATCTTACCTGGAAGGGTCGGCTAACACTAGAAACTGTCCCGCTAGTGACAATGTCTTGGAATCTTGGAAATCTATATTCCTAACAATAAATTGTTTTTGTTATTTTACTTAACCAGTTTTATTGTCAAATACAATATCCAACTATAAGCAATTAAAAAATAACAAGGAATAAAACAGACAAAAAAAACACGTTCGAATAAACAAAATCAATTAATTTAAAGTTTTAAGCACTTATTTCTCCGATTGACATCGCCTAGTTAAAACTTTCTTCAGAACCTTTTTTGTAGAAAATTTAGTAACCTTTCGAATGGTAATCTTCCGCTTCCCAAGATTGTCAACGATTTTCGAGATATTAACGAAAGTATACAAAAATACCAAAACTTTTTTTGTCTGTTAATAAAATATTTTATTCTAACCCTTCCTTTACTCCAAACGTAACAAAAATTTCAACATATTAGTGTTGATGAAATTCGAACATGCAGAAAATGATTCAACTGTATCCCATAATTCTAAGTACCCAAACCAAAATGGGTATTCAAAAACTATTTTTCCAATTTTCTCGAAAACGGTTAAAGCTATCGTCTTGAAAATGGTTTCATTCGTTTTCCTAGCCCAAGAAGCATATAAAACGAGTACTTACAAGCTTATGAACTCAAAAACGTAAGCGTTACGATTTTTTTTGCGCGAATTTCGCCCCAAACGCCATCTTCCAGTAGGCGGATTTTGCTGGTTAACGAACTTGACCTTACAAATTAGACAAAAGATTTTTGTACCAAATTTCATCAAATTCGGACCATTCGTCTGGGAGCTACAGAGCGAACAGACAAATATATATATATATATATATATATATATATATATATATATATAAATATATACATATATATATATATATATATATATATATATATATATATATATATAAATATATACATATATATATATATATATATATATATATATATATATACACAAATTTTAACTACTATCATTTTCGGTCTCTATGGGTTCTGAAACGCAAAATTGTCTAGTCGGCACTTCCGGATTGCATCATGAGATCAACCTTATAAGCGGGGTTCCTCCCTATGGGGGAGGGAGGAACCGCGCTAACAAAAAGGCATTGTTTTAGATTTGGAAAATTTTCAAAATGTCCATAATAACACCTATGGTTACTTACGAGTTGTCTTCTACCTGTGCTACAAGAACTGTTTCTTCATTCCGATGAACAACAGGAGGCACTCAACTAATCTCAAATAAAATTTTAATGCATCTTTTCAGTGACGGTTGGCATCTAAAATATTGTTATGAATGAGAAGGGATTTTAAACATGAGTAAAATGATCTATTATTTTATTTAAATTTCATTATAGTCTAAAATTACCTGCCTAAAATTGTTGTGAAAAAAAGTGTTATTTAAATGAATTGTATTTTAGGAGTTTTATTTTGAACTAGTAATACTGTTTTTTTTTTTTGTCTTTTTCTTCCTTTCTATCAACAATATTTTAGGGGTAACAACTACTTATTTAATGACAAATTTAAAATCACCAGGAAAATGTAAAAATTAGTGGCTTCTTTAAAATGGTTGGGAATTGGACCCTGGTCTGTAGATACTTTTAGCGCGGTTCTTCCCTCCCTCCATAGGGAGGAACTCCGCTTATAGGGTTGACCTCATCGAGCAACCCGGAAGTGCCGACTAGAAAATTTTACGTTTCAGAACCCCTATAGAACGAAAATAACGGTGGTTCAAATTTGGGATTAGAATCATGGGGTGTGTGTGTGTGTGTGTGTGTATATATATATTTGTGTTGTTCATTCAGCATCTGTCTCCAGTGGTCTTGTTCCTCCTGTCATCGCAATATTTTGCCGGAGAGGATCCGGCGAACTATTGTGATGACAGGAGGAGCAAGACCGCTGGAGACAGATGCCGAATGAACAACACATTTAATTCCCAGCCAAGTAGCTTAAAAAACAACATATATATATTTATTTATTTTTGTCTGTTCACTCTCCAGGTCAGAGAATAATGGTCCAATTTTGATGAAATTTGGCACATAAATCATTCGTCTAATTTGAAAGGTCAAGCTCGTTAACCAGCAGAATCCGCCTACAGAAGCATGGTTTTTGGAGCGAAATTCGTGCAAAAAAAATCGTTATGCTTACTTTATATGCTTCCAAGTACTCGTTTTACAGGTTTCTTGGTCTAGAAAAACGAATGAAACCATTTTTAAGGCGATAGCTTCAACTGTTTTTGAGAAAAATAGTAGTTGAATAATGTTCTTGGTTTGGGTACTTAGAATCATGGGATTCAGTTGAAACATTTTCTGCGTGTTTAAATTTCATTAAAACTAATATGTTGAAATTTAGGTTACGTTTGGAGTTAACGAAGGCTTAGAAAAAATATTTTATTAAAAGACATGTAAAGTTTTGGGAACATCGTATGTTTTCCTTAATATCTCGAAAACGGTTGGGAATCTTGAAAGGTTACCATTCGAAAGCTTACTAAATGCTCTACAAAAAAGATTCTAATGAAAGTTTTGATGAGGCGATGTCAATTGGAGAAATGAGTGCTTAAAACTTTGAAGTAATTGATTTTGTTTATTCGAACGGTTCTTTTCGTATTTTTTTATTTCTTGTTATTTTTTAATTTCTTATTGTAGGGATTGTATTTGACAAAAAAAAAAAAAAAAAAAAAAAAAAAAAAAAAAACAGAAAAAAATTAAAATTAGAAATATAGCTTTCCAAGAGGGAGATTCGATTTTTTATTTTTTTTAATTGCATTTATTTGTAGAATTAGTACTATAGGAGAAGAAAATGTTTGATATTTTTCAATGCATTGAACAGTGTGAAATAATTATCTCTAGTAGTCGATTCTGGGGGCTGGTGGACCCTACCAGGTAAAGCCATAAACCCATTTCAAGAAAGGTTGAACCAAAATAATAACTCTTTCTATTTTAATCTTTCCAAATGAGACTAGGGATAAGAACGGATCCTTGCTAAGATGACGCAGTTCCTGTGAGTCGGACTTTTTTTTGTTACAAATGAGGTGTAGAATCATCCCTAGGCGGGTGGGCCAATATTTTCTTAAATCTCTCAAAAATGGTTGAGAAATCATGGAAAGGAGTAAGGTTGCTATTCCAAATCCTAAAAAGGTTCAAGTGTAAATTTTGATATGGTCATCTCAGACAGAGAAAACCTGCTTGAATGTTGAGAAATATTGACTTTTTTTTTACATTGACGGTGCAATATGAACAGCTTTCCAAATAACACGAGGGGTAAGCTGTATATAGCAACATATTACGATGACACAGTTTCTGCGAACTAATCTTTTTTATTTTATAGTTTTTCTTAACATCAGTTGATTCAATATATTTTTTTAGACCTGATTGGTAAGCAATTTGTCTTTTAGAAATACACCAATTTGTTATAAATCGATGTTATTCACTATTTTTTAGTTGATTGTAAAGCAGCTGATGGAATCATTTGTAATGAGTCTAATTCTACTATATTTAAGAAAGAAATACCTTGCAAATGGACGTAAGTTTAAATTTATTTATAGATTGGTAGATAATACATTTTTTTATTCTAATTTTTGTCTTTTGCATTTCCTAATTAATTTTATTCTAATTTAGATGTTATTTTTTTTACTGTAAATAGTGTTTTGGCTCGTGAGTGAGCACCTTCTGTTTACATACCACCCATATATAAACGGTTATTTATGCGCTCTTCTTAAATTTACATGTATATTTCTTGTCATATTAAATGTTTAGAATTTTGTCAGTTATCAAGCTTTCTTTATATTGTCTTTTATATGTGTTTCCATACAAATGAGGATTATTGATGTATTTTAAAAACGAATCAGCATTTAATATTCCTTAAATAATGAAATAAAATATATCATAGCTGTAAAAATGTTCCTGAGATGGACATGAAGATGTTGCAGGAGATGAGCGTGCTTAACCCCACAGCAAATAGACCACTAATGAAAACTAATAAAAAGTGAAAGAAATGATTTGTTCATTATATCAAAACTAATGAATGTTTATAGAGAAGTTGATGATGATGTTGACAGATCAAATGGTTCTTCCTATTAAATCTTTTCTGATGTTTTGTAAATAAAATGTGTGACAGCAAAAGTAGTGCCAAAAGTGTTTATTTTTTAGCAAACCCAGCAGCGAATAGAAGGACTCACGAGTTGCTAAATTAAGTCTTGAACTATGTGAAAATAATGAAACATGTCACAACAGGCGATGAAACATGGGTCACCTGTCAATATTAAATAACTATCTATCTCACATTTTTTTTTTTTATCTCCTTTTAAGTTTCCCCGTCATCATCATAGCAGAAGAAAGTTGCCTGTGTGCTTATGAAAACCGTCCATTAATGAAATTGATTTTAAATGTGTGCTTAACACAAATCTCATTATTTCACGAGTTCTTTTTTTTAAATAATTCATATTTTATTATTTAACTTTATTTATACGATAGATGTAATCAGGGTTCGGCCTTGGTATCTTAATAAAACAATATTTTTTATTTAAAAAAACTATTTTTATTTTTTTATTTCATTTTTTTTAATGTAATTTTGGCTTGAAATTCAAGCCTTCATAAGGGCTGTAAAACAAGGAAGACAGAGTTTATACTAATTTATACAGAGTGTATCGCATGTTAATGAAAATACTCCGTGCCGTTCTAAAGGTTTTTTTTTTTTTTTTTTTTTTTTTTTTTAAAAAAACCTGTGTTAGAAATCAGCATTGAATTTTCTTTAAGGATTATACACATGCAATGTTTACAAGTATCTCATTCAAACCACAATATCAATTCAAAAATTATAAATTAATAAAACTTTCTGGTTAGCGACAACTTTTCAAAACTCACTACTCTTCCAAAAAAAAAAAAAAATGCAGGTTGCCAAATCTCACAAAAGTTGTAATATTTAATCAGCTTTCCAACGGTGAACTCAGAACTGAGATAAAAGTTAAAAAAAAAAAAAGAAGAAAATTATAAATGTTCTTAGAACTGGACCTCTTGCCCTCTCTCTCCTTGGGATCAGATGGTTTATGTTCTAAATGGTTAATTTGTATACTTGCTACTTAAGCCTACCACACGCGTAAAAGTCAAGCGACGTCAGATGAAGATTTTCGGACGGCACAGCTCCAAATCTCCCAATCCATATTCCAGCATAATTTTCATTGAGCCAGTTTGTTATAAAGAATAAGATAATCCACATGGTATGAGGGAACAGCACTTCCAGTATCAGTTCAGTGTGAACTTGTGGTTATTAATCTATAGGCAGTAAAAGACACAGCTGTTTTCTTACCTTGGCAGTTAAATTCAAGTGCGTTTTATGAGCTTCTTCAGAATGATAGAAGTATGGCACTCCTTGAAGCAATGCCATGTAAAGTGTAAAGAAATGGTGACAAAAGGACGGGTGTCTAGCTCACAATGGACAAGTTATAACAAACTGTCTCAATCAACCTATTTAGGACATACAACTACCTGTTCACAAGAATTCGCGAATCATTTGAGAAATGAGAGCTAACCAAATCGCAAGGACTACATCAGCGGTGTGACCAGGTGTCGTCAGTGTGTTCTGCAAGGAGGCAAGTCGTAAGAACGTTTATAATTTTTGACTTTTTTTTTTTTTTTATTCAACTTTTATGTACTATAATCATTAACCCTTAGGCTTCTACGGACTGATATATCAGTCCGGAGGGAGCATTGCCCTGGGTGCTACGGACTAATATATCAGTTCGTCTTCTTTTGTGCTTGGCTGCTACGTGCTATTATATCAGCCCTTCTACTAATGCCATCTGTAAGGCTGTTTATAGAAGCTGCAGTGTCCTTCAAAGCCGATGGGTGATATAGGATTTCACTTTTGCCACATTATCTTCCTACTAGTCAGCGATGAGGGTTCAGATGATGTATCCTAAAATGTTTCTATTGGAGAAACACCTATAACAAGTTGAATGCAAAGTACAAGAGAATTAACTTCCGATGAAACATCGTGTGACGAAAGTATTAAGTCCACCGACCACTCTAGGCGCTAGGCTATCCTGCACCACCACATCATCTAGTCCTATGGGTATTACGCAGCCTAAAGGTTAAATATCAATTTCATCAAGAATAATTTTCATTTATTTCTGATAACGTCACAAAAATAAACATAATATTACTTTTATTTATTTGATGTTTTTACACTCTAGAATTCCAATTACATTATGAAATTAATAGATAATCTCAGTTCTGAGTATATTGTTGGGAAGCTGATTAAATTTTACAACTTTTGTGAGATTCGGCACTCTCCAAGATTTTTTTTTAGATAATGTTGTCGCTAACCAGAAGCTTTTATTAACCCTTTACAGGGTTTTGCTAGCTCTGTTAGAATTTTTTAAATTTACATTTGGGGGGCAACCATTTACTAAATATGAACCCAGGATATTTAACAAAAAATTGTATTCATGAATATGGGGTAGGCCGCATATTCGGCCCTTGCTTATTCCAGGCATTGGGAATACCCGATAGGCAATGCCTGCGATACTCGTCATTCCGAGTCGCAAAGAACACAAAAATGAAATTGCATTCATGACCCCAACCGCAAGGTTGGCACTTGAATCCTCTCTTTATAGGTTTCAGAGGCATATGCCTCTGAGTTGTCATTCAGAAGTAAATTGCTTAGTTTTCATAAAGAGTGATTCTTTATTTATCAAAAAGAGAAGAATTTGTGATAACCGAAATTGAAGTGAGATCTTTTTTTTTTTTTTATGAGGGAGAAAAAAATGAAGAAATGATTCTTTTTGTGGGATTCTTCTACAAATAAAAAATCTTGTGAGTTGTGCAATGAGAGTTTTCGTTTAGGAGATGATGTATAACTTTTGTCTGCCTTTAGAAAATAGGCCACAGGGATTGCTTAGTTTTCGTAAAGAGTGATTTTTTTTTTTTTTTTTAATAAGGAAGTAAATAACTACATGAAAACAGAAGAAAAAATCAGCAACCTTTCTCTGAATAATTAAAAATTATTTATTTATTATTGCTTCCCTTTACACTTTGATTTTGCTGGATAATCTATAATAATATTACATTACTAGCCCACAATATCATTTCGGAAAGAATTGAAAAGAAAATTTCATTAGGAATGCCAAAAAAAGTATTTTTTTCTTCCAGAGTCTCACGGAAATAAGGTACTTATGAGACGAATTAATGAATAACATCTAGGCGATATACTTATTTCAATTAAAATCAATTAATTCCTAATCTAGAATGTATAAAAAATTATTACATACTTTGAAAAGATTTCCGGATAAGATGATATCCAATACTTATTAAGTATTAAGCCAGACTCCAAAGCGAGTACATGGTAACGAGAGAACTTCCTAGCAAGAAGTGCCCCTGAAGAGGTGCGAATAAATGCTCGAAACATGTCGGGCCTATTAAATAAAGTAATATAAAGACAGGAAGACTGCTTTAACGACCCCATGCTTCCTATGATCAAAAAGAATTTATATATATGCACTAACTAGTTACCTTCAAAGTTTACCTTGTTTGAGTACTTTAACCAAGCCATATATGCTTGGAATAAGACTAGTGTTGTTTACAAGGAAATCGTCATACTAGAGGGGTGTGTACTCTGACTGAAGTTTAGTTCAATGCCACCAAGAAATTTTTACTCGTATTATTTCCTTAGATATAGGCGTTTCTGAGTTTTTTTTTTCGCCTAAACACTAGTTTTTGAGCTATTTGTCGTTCAAGCCATTGAGAAAATTTACTTCTGATGACATCTGCATTAAATTTCCTATAAGATCTCATGTACCTTATGAGAAAATTTCTCAAACCCAATTCACAGCAGCCGTCCAAACAAATAACTTATCGCAAAATAACGTTTTTTTTTTTTTTTAATGTTCCACACACCGCAAGAACATTTTTTTGGTTTGGTAGATGACTCTCAGAAAAGTTGCATTATTTCATTACCATGGCTAATTTGTTAGTGTCGAAAGCCAAAAAAGGATGCTTTTATGGGGTACATTGTGGTCAATTAAAACAAATAAAAATTAATAAGCAAAACATTTTGGCTTTTAATGATTAACATAATAAATGCAGCAATTAAAACCAAATTATTACTTAAAAAATCATAACAAAACACTTTAGATGAAATAGTAAAGATAATGTGCATACCACATGAAATAATGTTAAAAAGAAATTTTTGAAATTAGAAAATAATATTCACTAAATGAAAAAAAAGTCTGGTTTGAGAATTGTTTTCACAAGGTACATGAGATCTTATAGGAAATGTGATGCAGATTTTAAAAATGTCATCAGAATTAAATTTGACCTATGGCGTGAACGCAAAAAATGTCAAAATCTAGCGTTTACACAAAAAAACACGGAAACGCCTATGTCTAGTGAAATAATGCAAGTAAAAATTTCTCCTTGGAGGCATTCAACTATACTTTAGTCAGAGTACACACCCCTCAAGTATGGCGATTTCCTTTGGGACCACCCCAAATATGTATATATATTATACTTTACTATAAATATATCATCACCCGCCTCATAAATTCTTTTAAAAACCCCAAGTCCTTCCCCACTACTCAAGATACTATAGTCCCCCAATCCAGATCCATCCCATATATCCCAAAACTCTTGGAGAAAATCCAAAAATCCCCACGTAAAGCTTTTCCTAACCAAAAGTAAGGACTGTCTACAAACAGTAAACCAACAGCCTTATACACTACTTTAAAAGGCCTAATCCTACAAAAACAACAGGTCCAATGTTGTCTATTGGTTTCTGTGTAACACACTAAACTTCAATATCACATTAGACAGATAAAAACAGACTCAATACACATGCAAATGACGTTAAGAAGAAAGACATAAAGACCGCCTTTTCGAGACCTGCCATCACAGATGGACACAACTTTGATTTTGACCAATTCTCTATCCTGTCCACTGATTCTAACCTCTAAAACGCCGCCTTTCTGAATCTATATTTATCCATCTAGAAAATAATCCAGATAATGAAAAAACTTGATAAAGAAGTCATCTGCTCCTACCTATTCTATCTATATTTTTCATTTATTAAAAACATTCTGCTTAAAACCCATAAAGTGAAATGGGTTTTAAGCGGGAATGTTTCAAACAAATAAAACCTTTTTTACCTTCATCCCTTCTATTATCACTTCAGTTCTATGACACCTCTTTCAAACCCCTGTCTCTTTCGACCACCCTTGCCTTAATGGTAGGTAACCCCCCTCTCTCTCTGCCATCTATTCCTTTGTTACTCATTTAAGTTTTAAATCTGTATTAATCGCCCTTTAATTTAAGTTCTAGCTATAACTCACATTTATCATATACATCATTCATCCTCATCTATGTATAATGTTTTTCCTTTCTTTTCTTCTGTATATAAATTAGTATCAACTCTGTCATCCTTTACAGCCCTGATGAAGGCTTCAATTTCAAGCCGAAATGTCAGCAAAAATAAAAATTCATAAAAAATATATTTTCATTGAGACACCGAAATCGAACCCTGACTATGTCTACCTTCGCAATCCCAATGGTCAATGATCTCTGAACAACTTTATTTATGTTTTTTTTTTTTTTTTTTTTTTTTTCAGAAATGGCTATTCTTTTGAAACGGCCCTACTTTTGTCTGTTTTCCTTGGAATGTTTGGTATTGATCGATTTTATTTAGGATATCCTGCTATTGGATTACTAAAATTTTGTACACTGGGGTTCATGTTTCTTGGGCAGCTGATTGACGTTATACTAATAGCTACTCAAGTAGTTGGCCCAGCAGATGGTTCTCATTATGTAATTCCATACTATGGAGCTGGAATTAATATTATTAAGAGTGATAATACAACTTTTCGTCTGCCCCAGAATGATTGGTAAGGATCATAAATCATTGTTCCTTTATTATTATAATAAAAAACAAAACAAAATAAAAAATAAAAAAACAACTTTATTTTCCTCAACTTTATTTTCCTCAACTTTATTTTCCTTTTACTTCTTGAGTTATTTATTAGGAACATAAAAGGTTTCTTGTAATTCTTCATGCAATCGACTAATAAAAGTCTCGAACTCCTACTATTGTGCTAAGAAAAAAAAACATTCTTATTTAGGACACCAGATAGACAAATAGTTAAAACAAGCTCTTGTTTTTTTTGTTTTTTTTTTTTGTTTTTTTGTTTTTTTTCCTTAATAAATCCTTGATTAAATTCTGTATTGTTTGACATAGCCCCACTAGAGATATTTGTATATACCTATCTTTTTAGAATCCAATTATATTTTTCATAAATATCCAAATTACTTGTATTATTAACAAAAATATAAATTAAATCTCATATATCCTGAAAATTATGTCCATAAAAAGTAAATTTGTGTATTATCTATGTGGGAGATTTTTCCTTTTACAGATCGTGCAACAGTCTTATAACTTGGGGTTTTTTTCACAAATTTCACCGATGTGGATCTTCGAAGAGTGAATATTATGTGGGAGGATTTTTCTGGATTGACTTTAATATGCCATTTTTCAAAGCAAGGTTCAAACAGTTGATTGAAGTCTAAACAAAAGGATAGGATCTGAATTAGATAAAAGGATGGCTGCATCGTCTTCAAAAGAAAAGAGGACAGTGTAATGGTGTATGAGCATGTCAGCAGAGTGCATGAAGAATAAGATAGGACTTAGCATGCCACTTTGCGGAACACCAGCAAGTTGAGGAAAGGAAGAGGACCGATATGAGTGAATGAGATCTTGAAGGATCAATTTGAAAGATAGGAATTTATTATAAGTTAGTAGGTTAAAGGGAGGATTTTTTTGTCAGCTTAAAAAGCAATACCTGGTGCCACACTCAATAAAACGCTTGATCGATGTCAAGGAATGCACCTGAGCAATACAGTTTCTGCTCAAAGGAAGAGGAGATAGAGAAAACTACTCTATGGCATTGGTGAATAGTGGAACAGGATATCGAAAACAAATTGGTGGGCGAGGAAGAAAGATTCAAGAATAGTGATATTTGAGAAATAGCTTTTCTAGAACTTTTGAGATAAAGGGAAGGAGGGGGTAAGGCAATTACACAAAGGATTACAAAAAAAGTTTTTTAGCATTGTAAATAATTTAAACGGTTGCAAATTTTCAGGAATTTGGGTTGTACGTTGTTCTGAGGACTTGTTCAGTTCAAGGATAACTTATATATATATATATATATATATATATTGTAATGATCAAATATATAAAATGAGAAATATAATTAAAATAATTTTTTATTAAGAACGCACCACTTTGGGTCGTCGTTTAATGTTAAGATAATTATATTGTAATGAGAATTTAATCTCAGGGTATTTATGGTTCCGAGTGAAAAAAGAAACTAAGTAGATATTCCCAAACAATACTGAAATACAAATATCAATCCAAATGTCTCAACAAACAAATAATAAATAAATCAATAAAAATACAGACAATAACTCTTACCTTTAATTGAGTAGAGTCTTCAAAAGAAAAATCAAATTTATTCTTCACTTCAGTAATCTCTCCAATAATTGCTTCTTCATCAGGGCACGTCTTCACTATCAATACTCTTGTTTAAATCAGTCTATAAACTCACATATACAAGACACACCATAAGTGACTGACTGAAGTATTCGGGAAGACGCCATTTGAGAGAGTTCATATTCCTTCAGATGCTGTATCTAGAATGAGGGTTTTTAGCGGGAAGAAGCCGACACTTTCTCCCACCACATTCTGCATTTTGTTGGTTTACAATTTATTTAGATAATAGTTATTATCTTGTAATTCCAAAATGATTAATTTATTATTGCTTAAATGTACATTTAATTTACACCTATTGTATGTCAGTATGGTCCAGAAATATAAATTTATATTGTATATAATGCGATGTTATCGTAAATTAGGATTTATAGTTTGCGCAGGCTTTTTAAACTCTCAATGGCTATTTTTAATTCAAAAGGTTCTCGTGAATGTAATATATCATTACAATATATATATATAGTTACAACTTCATTTTTAGCATGTTTCCTCCCTCCCTGCACGACCTCTCAACTTTCCCAGGTTCTTCTCCAGAGACCCTAACTCTGGAATCTGCAATGGAAAGGGGTAATTTCTATGATGGATTATTGTAGAGAATGTAATTTTATGTCGATTTTATACCTGTAATTTTTTTCACTAAAGCACGCCAATGTGTAACAAATTGCCAAAAACCGAGAAAACTCTTATTTGTTGTCACATTTCTGCCAATCTATATATATAAAAATCACGAGTCTGTCTGTTTATTTATTTATTTATTTGTTTGTTTGTTCCTTATACCAATCCACACCGTTTGACCGATTTTGACCAAACTTGGAATAATGGTAGGTCTCGATACAGGAAGTCTTGTAGGCTAAGTCAAAAATTTCTACGAGCTGTCTGTCTGTATGTTTGTTCCTTATACAAATCCACACCCTTCTTCTGATTTTGACCAAACTTGGCACACAGGTAGGCGCACCTTGTAATACACCTGGCTCAAGCTAGTGTACATGACAAGAGGACTTCCTTATAAGGAAAGCCCCTGAAGAGGTGGACATAAAGGCACGAAAAATGTCGGGCAAATTATAGCAAATAAAGTAGTCAAAATGAACAAATGGCTGCTCACCCCCACCACTGCTTTATTGACCCCTTGCCATAAAAAGAAAACAAAATATACATTTATATATATATATATATATATATATATATATATATATATATATAGAGAGAGAGAGAGAGAGAGAGAGAGAGAATTATACTTTGCTAATATGATTATGTTAATAGTAATCTTTTCAAATCCACAGGCGATGAGGATCTAATATCTTTCCTTCTCCCAAAGGAGTGAATAAATACTTGTGATTTCTTGTAAAGCACAATGAAAGGGTCTTGGAAAGGTGCCACCCCAACTGTTTCATGCATGAAAAGTGAAGTGGAATATGTAATTTCCATATTTGTTTCTTGAGATGAATGTTAACCAAACAGTTTGTCTCAAATAATGTAATTTTCATTGAGAGGAGTGAGAACCTTAATAAGACTGATATAGATTTAGTTTTAAATGTTTGTAGACATTGTAATTCCTTTTGATTTATTTGTAAGAGGAACAAAAACAAATTTAAATGCCTCATGACTCATTAATCTAAACTTCAATGAATTACAAAATAAGTTCCTTCTGCAAAAAAAATGGCTTAGATAAAATTCAATTACTCAGGGTTTTTCTAAGAAAAATCTGTAAAGATAATAGCAAGGTTAAAACCCAGCTTTTCCAAATAAAAATCCAACAGAATTTATTTTGTTGAGTATTTTACTTAATTAGTTATGGTTATGCATCAAAACTTTATTTTAAAATAATTTGTCAAGTATGTAAAATGTATTCATCTGTTAAATGATTATTGAATAGTGTTTAATTTGTATTCTATTGTTCTTATTTATTTATTACTGGGTTGTTACATATTATTACTGGTTACATATTGTTTTACGAATACTTACCGGAAAAAATGTGCTAATGGCCTCAGTAGCAGATGCACGTAAACAAACAAACTTACCTGAAAAGGGTCTCCCTGTGGTCCAGAGGGATACCCCCTTGGGTTCTCATGAGGGAGATGTGGGTTCATGTCCCGCATGCAGCAGATTGAGTTCTTTCATCTATGAGCCCGCTAAAGAGTTTCTGCTTCACCGTAGATGTATAGGAAGGATAGATATCTATAGGTTTTTCCTCTAGATAGCCTGGCACTAATGACCTAGATGCAGAAGCGCCAAAAAAACGTTGCTTAAAGATATTACTTAGTTATTTTATTTAAGTAAAAGTTTCACAAAAGTGTAAATACGTGGAATGTTTGTGTCAACAAACAAGTTTTTCTTTGTTAGAAAACAGTTTACCTATCACAACTAAATGCATTCCTTTCTCTCAAGAATATCTTAATTCTGAAAACTGTATATTATAAACATAACAAACATAAATTTGTTTATTTATCTAGGAAGCTCTTTATATATTATGTTTATTGTTACCTTTAATATTACTGAATTGCTGATTTTTATATATTGAATTACCATGAAAATCTCTGATTATCTTGCTACTTTCACAGAAGTTTCGTTAGTACTTCAGGGCAATTGTTATGATTTTATTAACACGTTGGCTATGAAACCACACAAAAAGATCTCTATTGCACGCTCTGATATGTAAGGTAGATAAGATTAGACTAACTAACTAAGTTGTATAACTCACACTAACCATCTTTTGTAAAAAATCACAATAATATACTTAATTTGTTAATGTCAAACTAATTTTCCATTAGTAAATGTTTATGAGCCATATATGTCTAATATCAGGCCAATGGAAAAATACATGTGGGCCATATATATGTCATAACGCAGCTAATGTAAATTGCCACATTTTTCACTACGCAGCCAGCATGTTCATTGTTTTATTTTTTTTTAGTTGCTTAATTTCAAATTGAGATTTTTAATAACTTGTATTTAAACTTGTTTAATTATTAATTTATTTGGTTAAATATTTAATTCTAATTTATTTTTAAACATTTTTTGTCTGGTCTTTAAAACATAAATGACTTGTTAAATTGCTGTCAAAGATTTGTTTTCTTTGTGAAATGTGATGAACTAGTGCAAGAAATATGCTACAAGTGAATGAAATTTATTTCCATGACCATAAAATGTGATATAAAATGTATGAATCTTGTAGCTATTATTCTAATAAAGAAGAGTTCAGTCAAATTGTATTGGTTTATTTATGACCCTACATTATTTTATTTATTTAAGAGCTCCGTAACTAAGATGATAAGCTCTAATTGACCCTACATTATGTAATATAAATGATGGTTTGTAGATCAAAGCTAATTGAATCCCAAATTTAAGAATATGAATTAAATTTGAGTAAATATGCTAAAGGTAAGTAATATTTAGGGTAAATGTTAGAGAAAAAGAAATAAAATAATGTTTGATAAGATGGATATTTGAAAGGTAGTTAAATGTCTTATAGTTAAAGATTTAAAAATGCATTGTGCATTTACAAGTTAAAAGGAAGATTATATATTGAAAATGCTTCTTAACAGGAAAATCATTTTGCAGAATGTTTCGATTATTTACTTCATTCCTGCTAAAAAATTGAAGAGCATGAATCTAAGCAATGAGATTCAAGTAATACTAGTGTTTTAAAAGAGTGCGCCTTAACGGCAACAAAGTTAACTGAACTTCTCAGTACTTGGGATAGGATCGGGAGGAGATGATTATTTTTCTAATCATAATAATATTACAGATGGTGTGCAAAGAGCTGTTTCATGAAGTAGCCAATTCGTCTAAAAATTCTCCAAATTACATTGATAAACTAATTATATTGATGTGCAATTTTGGGATTTGTATATTGTAATCAATTAGGTATGAATGTTACATTTATTTTTATTACAAGAGTCAACCCTTGCTATAAATACTTTTGTATTAAAAGCAATGAATATATCTATCTATCTTGATGTGCAATATTGGTAAAAATAACAACTTTCCTTTTTTTTCACGTTGGAATAACCATCCATCTTAAGAGTTTATTTTAACTACGTATTCCAATCTTGTCTGGATACTATAAGTATTTTGTTTACATACATACAGGAATGTTCCTTAATAAAGTAATATAAATACAAATTTAAAAAGTAATATAAATAAATAAGAATAGCTTGTTCCAAAATTTGAACTCTCCTGTCAGATTGTGTAGGAATCACTGCCATGCTTCGTAAAAATTGCTGTTTTAAACATTTAAAACATTAAATGATAACATCTCTCCTTCAAGTGGTAAAATCGTATTGTGACATAGCGTCTCTAGACTTAACCCAATGATTGCTAGCCAATATTTTTCGTATTAAAAAATATAGTCTATAAACAAATTTATTGGAGCTTATAATTACATAATTCAACCTAAATATTCTAAAATAAAAATAAAAAATAAATAAATAATAAAATAAAGTTCTCCTACAATTTTAAATTTTAAGGGAGGAAATTACATGAAAGTGTTCACACTCATAGAGAGGAGAGCAGGAATTCGTAACTGGGGCCCAGCCAGGTAGAGAGATCGCCATACTGCAGGGTCGGCCAGCCCCCACTACCCACCTTAAGGTAAGGGTTAATGTGTTACTTCTGGCAACTTGGTCAGATTGATGGATAAATATTTCACTACACCATGATTTTTTTTTTTTTTTTTTTTTTTTTTTTTTTTTACGGCGCATCTACTTCCAGGATCCCTTGATTTATTGATTATATAATTGACAAAAGGGAATAAAAAAGTAATATGCACAACAGAAATTGTTAATGTTCTTTCATTTATTTTATAAAGAAAGTACAAAAAAAGAAAAATCAGAAACTACTGAGACTTTCATTATTTCTATACAAAAGACTGCTGCACAACCCTAAGCAGTGACAGAATTATAAAATAAAATTAAATGGCATGTTTCTTTGGTTTAACTATCACATCAATGTGGAAAAAATATTAAAATATTCTTTTTTTTTTTGGTATTATTAGTTTTTTGCAAAGCAATGTAAATCATTCATCACAATCCTCTGTTGGTGCAGCAACAGTATCCTTTAAAGCATCTCCAACAAGGTTCTCAGCATATTGGGAAACATGGTGAGTTGTAATTGGTAAGGTACTTGGACGATTATATAAAAATGTTGTATCATCAGGCGGAGTATGGACAGCAGTGATTTCTGTCTGAGTGCTAACACAACTCCCTGGTGGGCTTACACATCGACCAACACATTTCATTACTTCCTGCATGCATAATTGAAGTTGTTGTACCTAGAAGTTAAAACAATATAATTATAAGGGCATGAAGAAACAGGACATGAGCAACGAATGGACTCAATCATGTTAAAGCGTATTTAGTTAGCGTTTAATGTAAGTGCTTGGAGGATGCATTAAGTTCACAATTTATTTTAGAGTAGAAAAAAAAAATGTTTCAGTATGATAGACAAAAATTAATAAATAAATTCCTAGTAATCCGTAGGTAAAAATTTTCTCCTGCAGAGTACAATATTACAAATTTATCACTGTCTACACACAAAGAGGTGTGGCTCCACCCAAATATGAATATTTATACGTTTAGAGGCACTAAATAGACAAAAAAAAGTTTAGAGAATAGACAGCTAGTGTTCTAAGGAGTTTTGTTTTTTATATTCAACTTTAAATGTAAAGAAGACCGAATTTCTATGTTCTTTAACTAAGAGTAAATGGTAGTAATTTATAATTTAAAACATTTATTTTGAATTTACTTTGAATAAATATTATCATTGTCTACACATGGAACTATGGTTTGCAAGTTTTGTTCATTTAATGTCTTCATAATAGGTTTTTTAATTTTTTTGTTTACCCCATTTGGCTGTCGTTATCTTCATAAATAATATTTTCTCTGTAGAACAATTGGCAGGGGTTCCTCTTTTTGACTTAACCTATCCAATTTTTTAATTTACATTTTACAATATGTGTAACATAAGTGATTACATAGTCATGTTAAAAATTCGTTAGAAAATAAAACACTTTCCTTCCAGATATTATATATTTCTCCATTACTGAACTACCTTTACAAACTATTATGCCTCTAAATGAGGAAAAAACAGAAGTGTAACAAATAGGGCATAATAGAATTTAGTGATAAAATTTCTTTATGCGATGCTCCTCGGTGAAACATGGATGTTTACCAAAATAGATTTTCTAAAAATGGATTATTGTTTTATAATATGTATCTAGCCCAAATGAACACCTCTCTAGGTTCTAGGTAATCCAATTATTGGTCTTCCTCATCACGCTTTCCCTCCCTCTCCTCCACTCCATAATAATAATCCTGAACTGTTAAGCCCGGAGATCTTGGTGTCATTCCCCTGCCAACATAGCAATTTGAAAAATATACAGGACACCCATGAAGATGAAACTACATGTCACACTGTTTCCAAAGTGATGCCTTCTAAGAGGCTGGACAATGTATTTTCTGTTTTGTTGCCTCTTGACCTAGAAAACTGTTGAGTTGTTGTCTTTCCCTAGCGCAAATCAGAATATTTCCCCCAAATTTTCTTTTTTAAGCAAGGAAAAATATTGAAAATTTCTTTTTCAATTCCGAACATGGAAGATGTTGACTCTTTTTTATTTATTTATTATTATTTTTTTTTTTAATGGTGCATCGAGATCTAGGCCATTAGCGCTGACATCCAGGGTGCAACGAGGAATTTTCCCAACGAGCCGTGAGTTGAGGAAATACCTGCCGCCGCACAGTGGGCCAAACGATTTTTCGTGTTTCAAAAAAGGCTACAGCCTCCAAATCTTAACCGATTTGATTGCATTTTTTTAAAAAATGAAAGCTAATCAAATTTAGAACAACATTGTCTGGCCAGAATTTTGTTGTTTGTTTCCCCTGTTTATTAAATGACATGTAAATAATTCACGAACTTTTACAATTGAACATAAAATAAAATTTTATTTTTCATCTAACTTAATATCAGCACTGATATCGTTAAAATTAAACATTCAAATCGTGATCCGACTTGAAAAAAATCTGAGTGTCATCTTCAAAATGTAAATTGAACTTAATTCAACAATAGGATTAATTAAAATAATATGATTATGAAAATATTTTGATTTTTTCCAGGTCTAATCAGGTTTTGAATGTTTAATTTTAATGATATGAGTGCTGATATTAAGTTATATGAAAACTAAAATTGTATTTTATGTAAAAGTTTGTGAATTATTTACAAGTAATTTAATAAATAATTCGTCCATATTCTATACTCGTATTGTTGGTGATTGAGTGGAATATAATTTAATAAGGGGGATTGGATTAAATTATTGTACGGTTGCTGGTTCATACGAGCTTGTTGCTGGTTACTTTATGCATTAAACATCTTAAATAAAATATTCTGTTTATCTTACCTTCAATCTGCAATCATCATACCTGTAGCTATATAGTGGTGCGTGAAGAGTAAAAATGGTAAGGAAAAGGGCAGGATTGAGATAGGAAAACTTAGCTACTTGAGTGATTTGAAGTGAATGGTTCTGAGGTCCAAGAAAGAGTGTTCCGGGCTCAAGCTGGCAGCTACAGAATAAGGGAAAAGGTGGGGGCAGGCGCGCCGATATAGCGGGAGTTTGATTTAAAAACTGAACATAGTCCCCCCCCTTTGAAGCGTCCGAACTTTAAACAAATGCACAAGTAGTAAAAAAAATCATTACATACTTTGTTAGTGCATTAGTAAGAAACACAGCACAATTAAATAATGGGTTTTATGCAAAATGGTTAGTGAAACAATGGTATAATGTTAATAAAAAAAATGTACAACAACAAAATGTGTAAGACAAAAAATATATACAAAATAAACTGTGACAAAAACTTAAGAAAGTTTAGCTCGGTTGGACTCGTTGGGGCGACAGAATCCAGAAAGAGCAAAGGAAAAATTTGCAGGGCAGGACGAGTGTTGTCCCCACGAGCAGTCCTGACCCTTAATATGCAGCGGTGCCATCAGTGGCCTGAATGCTTTTTAGCTGTATTCACATTTCTGTTTTTTTATTCGTACCACCATCCTATGTTCACATCTGAAATATCCGGAGTAGTCCCCACAGAAATATTTCCTTCATAATGAGAGTCCGATAAAGAATTAAAATTGCTATGAGATTTACAAGCCAGTAATTCCAATAATTCTCCATCAGTACACACTTTTCTAGACATATTAAAAACAATATACGACAGAGATAAAGAATACCAGTAAACTGTACAAAACCAGAGAATAGACTGAAGGCTAAAACTGTAAGACAACCTGTGCCACCTAAAGCTTTGTTCCAAGGTGTTTTCCATGTCTGGTTAAATAAATGTTAATGGAATAGCAACCGGCTTTTGAGTAGTGGGCTGGTCAGACACTGCGCTTCTTCCAGAGGAAGGTGTAGAGAGTGCCCAATGAAGAAGTGCGATGAAGTTAGAACATCCAAGTCGATCAGATCATTAGAGAGTGGAGTTAGAGAACGCAATTTTAACATAGATTCAATTTGAATTAAGAGACTATTGAATTCTTCCAAGGTAGGAGCGTGATTCAGAAGCAGTGGCAGCCTCCCATAAACCTTAACTTGAGGGATGAAAAAAAACTGGTGAAGTCGAAAACTATACGGTGCTCCTTACCATAACAAGACAGACATTTCAAGTCTCCTTAAGAAGGTCTCGGAACATTCGATTCAGAGCGTTAGATGTACAGACCAGGTTAGTCCCACAATTACAGTGTAAGTCCTTCACAATATTGCGGCGGGAAATAAAGCCTGTTAGGATCGCCAAGAAGGCATGGGAGCTTAAATCAGTGAGCATTTCCAGATGCATGGCTTTTGTGGCATAGCAAGCAAAAATGAGAAGTTTAGTTTTTTTTTTTTTTTTTTTTTTTTTTTTTTTTTTTTTTTTTTTTTTTTTTTTTTTACGGCGCATCTACATCTTGGCCATTAGCGCCGAGAGAGAAGTTTAGTATTAGTCAAACAATATTAAGGCTGGCAGCGCTAATGGCCTAAAAGTTGGTGCAGTGTAAGAAAAAAAAAAATAATAATAAATTAAGGCTGAGTTAAAGTTTTAGCACTCCTTCTCTAAAGCCCCCATTATTTTTATCTGCCTTTTTCGCCTCATCGCTCAGTAGAAATATTTTGAATACAAAAGCACTCTCTTTATTATACTTAAAACTTTATTATGAAGACAAATTTAAAAGTATAACTTGTGTCTTCTTTCATTAAGTATATTGTAAGAGTATTTTTGTATTTCTGTAGATACAAAAAAATGGACAAGGGGAGGGCAAGAGAGATTTGTGAATGAATAATTATAACTATAGATCACTATAAGTTGGAGGAGGGATTATTAGTAAGATAAAATCAATTTTAAACACATACCTGTGTATTTAGCCTCTCGCAAGTTTCAGAAAGATCTCTAGCTTCAAATGGTTCTTCAGACTTGGCTGATTGCATTGCATTTAACTAAAATCAAAGTATAATTAATAATCTTTCAGGTTTCAACAATCAATCATTCACAGTTCAACTGTTATGTTAGAGGCTCAACATAAAAACGCCAGCGGACACATTTTTGTAACGCTTAGAACCACCCAACAAAACTATGTAATGTACTCTATAACATACAAACTTCTTTTTTGTACATGGCGACTGCGCCATGCCACTGCGCATGTGCGAATGCCACTGCGCATATGCGAACGTCACTGCGCATGCGCGAATGCCAGCGGACACTTTTTTTGTGAGACATTTTTGGAACGCCTAGGTCCACCCGACAAACCTATGTAATGTACTCTCTAACATACAGTCATCTTTTTCGTACATGGCCACTGCGCATGCGCGAACGCCACTGCGCACACGCAAACGCCAGCAGACACTTTTCTGTAACGTTTTAGCGCGGTTCCTCCCTCCCTTCATAGGGAGGAACCCCGCTTATAAGGTTGATCTCATGACACAATCCGGAAGTGCCGACTAGAAAATTTTGCGTTTCAGAACCCCTAGAGACCGAAAATGACGGCGGTTCAAATTTGTATGTATATATATATATATATTTATTTATTTATTTATATATATATATATATATATATATATATATATATATATATATATGTATATAAAATTCACTCGTCTGTCTGGTTTTCTGTTTGTTTGTTCCTTATACAAATCTACACCGTTTGACCGATTTTGACCAAACTTGGCACACAGGTAGGTCTTGATACAAGAAATCTCCTAGGCTAGGTCAAAATAGTCATATTTCAAAATTTGGTCCACAGGTCAAAAGTTTTGTTCAAGAAAAATTGGCTACACTGAACCATTCAGATTGTGACGGCCATTTTGAATCGACAGCCATTTTGAATAATTTCTCAAATTTATTTGTTGATGTTCCTGATAATTAGAATGATGACTTTACATCATTATATAATCATGTAATCCAGTTTATTTCAATTTTATTTCAACAGTCACTGTCTAACTAAGGAGCGCTGGCTATTCTTTGAAAAGAGCTATCTACTCGCAGGCTCTGCTACTGGCCTCTGTCGGCTGTTAGATGAAGTGCTGTTGTGCTGGCCTCTGCCGGTATCATTATGAACTAAAACAAATTCACATCGTTTGACCGATTTTCGTAACTGGGTATAGACAACTAGGTATCAAGTAGATCTTGATACAGGGAGAGTCATAGACAGAAAGTAGGTGTAGCATGGCACACTGGGTAACAGCTAGTATATATATATATATATATATATATATATATATATATATATATATATATATATATTGTCTGTTCGCTCTGTAGCTCCCAGATGAATGGTCCGATTTTGATGAAATTTGGTACAAAAATCCTTCGTCCAATTTGAAAGGTCAAGTTCGCAAAATCCGCCCACTGGAAGATGGCGTTTGGGGCGAAATTCGCGCAAACAAATCGTAACGCTTACGTTTTTGAGTTCATATGCTTGTAAGTACTTGTTTTATAGGCTTCTTGGCCCAGGAAAACGAATGACACCATTTTTAAGGCGATAGCTTCAACCGTTTTCGAGAAAATTGGAAAAATAGTTGCTGAATAACGTTTTTGGTTTGGGTACTTACAATCATGGGATTCAGTTGAAACATGTTTTGCATGTTTGAATTTCATCAAAACTAATATGTTAAACTTTTGGTTACGTTTGGAGTCAAGGAAGGGTTAGAATAAAATATTTTATGAACAGACATGAAAAGTTTTGGGGACTTCGTATACTTTCATTAATATCTCGAGCACGGTTGGGAAATTTTGATAAGTGTATGGAAACTATTTGAAAGCTTTCTAAATTCTCTACAAAAAAGATTCTGAAACAATTTTTGATTAGGTGATGTCGATTGAAGAAATAAGTGCTTAAAACTTCAAATACGTCTGTTTAGTTCATATGAACGGGTTTTTGTCGTTCTTTTTGTAATTTTTGTCTCTTTCCCTTAGTTCTTTATTGCTTTTTATTTTTGCAATTTCTTATGTTGTATTTGTAAGGAAAATGTATTTGTGTGTAAAACAGGATAGGTAAAATGAGACCAATTTTCTGTTGCTAGAAATAATGAAAAGTTTTGGTAACTTTGTATATTTTCATTAATATCTCGAAAACGGTTGAAAATCTTGGGAAGCGAAAGGTTACCATTCGAAAGCTTACTAAATGGTCTACAAAAAAGGTTCTGAAGAAAGTTTTGAATAAGCAATGTCAATCGGAGAAATAAGTGCTTAAATTTTGAAGTAATTGATTTCGTTTATTGGAACGGTTCTTTTTGTCTGTTTTTATTCCTTGTTATTTTTTAATTGCTTAAAGTTGTATAATGTATTTGACAATGAAACAGATTAATTAAAATACGAAAAACAATTCATTGTTAGAAATATATCAGGCTGTACCGTATGAAATGTCAGTTTTGGATTTGCCGATTTCCTTCAAATGTCTTGAAACTGTGGAGGCTCCTACTCCAAGTTCTTTGGCATATTCCCTTGTGTTTGCAATTGCTTATAGTAGTCAAATGTATTTGCCAATAAAACAGGATACGTAATTTTATTTTTGCGGAATCTTGGGATTCTCAGATGCCGTATGAATATCTATTAGGCCCCCATTCGTATATTTTCCTTAATATCTCAAAAAGGGTTAGGAAATCGTGGCCAGTGAAATGTAACAGTTCGAAAGCTTACTAAATTCTCTACAAAAAATGTCTTGAAGAAATGTTTGATGGGGTCGTCACATTAGGAGAAATAAGTGCTTAAAACTTAGTTAGTTAGTTTCATTTATTTAAACGGATCTATTTGTGTGTATCCCGCAGTTTTGTTTTCACTGCTCTTTATTTTTGTACTTGCTTAGAGCAGTCAAATGTATTTGTCAGTAAACAGGATACGTATAATTAGAAGCAATATTTTGTATATTTTGTTTGTTAGAATTCGAAGTTGCCATATGAATATCTAGATTAAAGTACTGGTGTTGATTTCGTTCTTTAGAATTGTTCTTGGTATTACCAAGAACTACTATTTTCATCTGTTACCCATAGTTTTTTTATTGCTAGTAGTTTTTTCTTATTGATTATAGAATATAAATCTATTTGGCTATAAAACAGGATACGTAAATTAGTAACAATATTTCGGAGATTTCTGAGCGAAATGCCTTGTAAGATTTTCTACCACCACGAACGGCGTTTTTCCTCTATTTTTATCCACTAGATAGGCTTTATTTGGCATATTATTCTATATATGTTTTATTAAGCAGGGGATTCTGATGAAATGTCGTCTTTTTGCTGTGGATTTTAATTACGATGTATCTAAGATTGGGTAACATTAGCGAGTCTTCATGGTTAAGAACCGACGACGGAGGTAGACTTCTTGCTATGATTTAGTCTACATATGTACATTAAGTCCTAAATCCAAAAAATAAACTTCAGAACGGTTAGATACTATGAGCGAATAGAGAGTCGGTCAGTGCCCATAGAAACACAAACTCCCCAGGATATTTACCTGCTACGAGTTAATCCTCAAGAGTTGTAAATATACCCCGGTATCTGCCGACACAAATACAAAGCATAGGCAGGGTACAGAGAGCAATTTAATGATTTCATTCACCAACATTTCTTAAACTATACTAGATTCTGAAATAACACACTTCCAAACATAGGTTATATACTAAATATTCATAAAGACTACTTAGTTGTAACCCGATTCATTAATTAGCAATCAATAGTTTTCAACACAGGTTATATACTAAATATTGATAAAAAGTGTTGGAGTAGAAAAAGAAACAAGCTTCCTCAAGACTTGTTTTTGGTCCATTTGTATCTACTCCATAGACTTAATTAGGTTTATTATTCTATATATTGACTTGTTATTCGTCAAGACTTGTTATTTGTCCTTCTGTATCTATTAGATAGGCTTTATTCTGCATATTATTCTATATAGGCATGGTATTCTTCTCAGTCTTGAGTACTTCTTCTTGATCCTTCTGTATCCACTAGAAAAGGCTTTATTAGGCATATTTTGTATTGATTTATAGAGCTTTGCTTTAGAAAGAGAGCCGGATTGTGTAATTTCCGCTTCTGTGTATAAGTTAGCTACTGTCGGTGTCCCTGATGCCTTAATATCACTTTTATTCGAGATGTTTGAGACGATTTTGACAATTTTCACGAGATATATATATAAAGTTTATTTCTTTTCTAAGCTTTTCAAATGACACTAGGGATATGAACGGAACCGCACTAAGATGATGCAGTTCCTGCGAGCCGGACTTTTTTTTCCAGTTTAGTCACCGCTAAAGCATATTTATGCTAAAATCTACTAATATTTATTGTTACATTTAAAAAAAAATATTGTGTAGATCCTAAGCTGAAGACTAAGATGTAGGAATTTGGTAACAGCTTTATTCAGTCCTTGATTTTACTTGATTTTTTTTTCTTTTACGGTGCATCGACATCTAAGCCATTAGCGCCGTTTATTCAGTGCTTAAATATATTTTTATTTTCAAGCTACATAGGGTGCGCACACTAAATTATTTAAAATCTGTAAAGAAAAGTTTCGGCTATAAACCATTTTCAAAACGTCAAATATAATACATCATACATGTCAGGATATTAAATTTCCAGATTTTTTTGTGGGCTTGATTCGTCTAGTCAGGCTAGTTTCCTAACAGAAAGATATGCTAACCTTTTAAATGTTTTTTTTTCTCACCCAGTACATGTGATAACTTAAATGGAGTTTTAGGAGTTAAAGTGTAACCCCTTGGATTTTCCAATTGTATTGAAGGTGGTTTAATTAACCCTTTCCAGACTGGAATCAGACGGCCTTGCCTTCACCCTATCTCACCCCTCAGACGGGGCTGTTTAGGCCCCAAACGCTCAGATTTTCGCTCTACATTCCACGCCATTACGCTTTCCCTATCTGATTTATTTTGTTTCTCTTTATCACCTATAATTTAAAAATTGCCATTACATTTTTTTTTTCAATTATAAATTAAAATTATTATATTAACTTTTTTCTCCCGAAACTGTGATGTTCCTGCTGCAAATTTAATTGGTTTTTCTTTGGAATCCTAGCATGCTCTTTGAAAACACTTCCTGGACCTGAGGAAGCACCAGGCTGCAATATATGTTCTTCCCAGAAGTCTCACTCACGTGACACTAATATGGTGCGCCCAAAATGCATTGGCCAATATGTTGGTACATTGCTAACAGAGACAAAGCCGTTCACCACCAATATATTGGTACTTTTTCGTGTATGGGTTAAGCATAATCTTATGTTTACAGATTTCAAAAAAAAAAAATATTAATCAATTATCATGTGCTCCTTTTTTTAAGGATTCTGTTTTGAAATATTCAGTTGCAACCAAGATTTGGTAATCCCTCTTGGTTTTAAAATTAAATTAAACGTGTAAATTTAAATTAAACGTCCAGCCTTTTCAACATGCACATATTTAAAGTGATGTGTATATACATTATCACAGTTCATTTATTTTCTTACTGCTTTATGTAACTATAAATGTCTCAAAGAGTAAAAATATTTCTTCGCAAATTACAATTTGAGTAAACGGGCTACAGATCAAATTTTATAGAAATTAAGAAAATAAGTAAGGAAAGAATCCAGTGTGAAAGATCATGGCCCCAACGCACAGTGGTACCAAGAGGGAAAAAACCTCCAAAACCGAAGGTGTGCAATTGCGTTTGAACTAACATTTTTTTATACCTAATTAGTTGTAGAATATTGCTTTTCCATTTTATTAATAGGTATGATCACAGAACACCTTTTTGTTGACCGTTTTCTCACTGACAAGGGGAGTATACAGCGATGAGGTCACCGATCTGGACCAAATGTTTTAGTCAAAATAGTCGACACGTGTCCGAGCGTTCTGTCCAATGCGTCTTAGGAGCTGAGGAATAAAATGAAATAGGTTGAAAGTGCTTTATTTTTTATATCGAGTTTAGAAAATGATATCGACATGATTCTTTCACCATTTAATTTGTTTTATAGAGTAGATTAAAAGAAAAATATAATCGTTAAACAATAATTTATATTTCGTCAAAAAAATTCAAAAATATGCTTATGTTTTGAAGTAAACTAGTATTATACATTTTTGTACCCCAAAAATAATAGCAGATTTCAAATCAGCACCCCAAGAAACCCTAATTTGGTGAATATCATTGAAAACAAAAAATAATCATTTTTGCCAGGCTGGAAGAAACTAAAAATTTGTAAGCAAAAAAGTAATGTGAAGTTTTAAAATTCAATATCTCCCCGTGAGACAATCCGATTTTTACGTCATTGAAATCTTTCAAAAGAAGAAAGACTCCTTTTTCTAACCATATAAATGACTATTGTATTATCTCAAAAGGTACTTGCAAAAAGTGGTTGTCAAAATAAAAATAAAATGTAAACTTTTTTGCATATAACGTCAATCCCAGACAACTTAGAAACACCCCAATTGGAGGGAAATGTGTCACATTTGGGCCTTTATCGACCCTCCAATTTTGGTTTGAATCGGGTAAATATTCTTTTAAATATGGCCGGATATTTGACTCTTTAACAAAATTATAAGGGTCTCTTAGCAAAATTTACAATATTTTTATTTTTATTTTTGTAATATTCCCAAAATTTGAATTTAGGGGTTTTTGTATATGCTAAAAACGAATCTCACATCCGTTTTTAAATAAAAAATTGTTTTACATACTCGACTCTATAGAAGTCATAATCTTGCCAAAATATTCCTATACCTACATTTAAAAAGTTATCGATTATAAAAAAAAAAAAAATTGATTTAAAAACGGATGTGAGATTCGTTTTTAGCACATTCAAAAACCCCTAAATTCAAATTTTGGGAATATTACAAAAATAAAAAAAAATGTATTTTAAATTTTGCTAAGGGGGGACCCTTATAATTTTGTTAAAGATCCAACAATCCGGCCATATTTCAAAGAATATTTCCCCGATTCAAACTAAACTTGGAGGGTCGATAAAGGCCCCCCAATTGGGGTGTTTCTACGTTGTCTGAATCTCTTGAATTGAGCAGTAGAAAATACAAAAAGAAGACAAAAAAATCATTACAATATACTTATTCTCTTTTAAACTTTGTCGCTGGATGATTTCATCTCCTTCTACATGCTGGCATGTAGGAGGAGATTAAAATATACATGTTTGTGAATAAACACAGTAACTTACTTTCCTCCAAAGTCCATTAATAGCTTGAATTTGTAACACGTGGACTTTGTGTTCATTTTCTAAAGCTATTTTTACACTTTCAACATCGCCAGCTAATTTCCTGGAGAAAGAAAAAAAAATAGAATATTGAATGCTTTTATTTATTAAATTGGTCAGAAGAAAGATGTTCTTTGTTAAATAAGTTTCACTTAAATATTACAAGGGCCAGACAAAACAACAATTATATACTTGTCAATTATAACTATTTGTTTTACCATACTATAATTGTTTTTTTTTCTTTTAACTGCGCATCGACTTCTGGGCCATTAGCGCCAAAAAATTATTATATTCGAAATGAAATTGTATTATTTACTTTTGAAAAATATTGGTCCACTAAAGAAGGCTTAATGAAGATATAATTAGTATAGAACTTCCTAAGAAAGTCAAAGCTCTTTCTTATTGGCAAATGATGAGCTGATCTTAACTTTTCATAAGAGCTGACTAAGCTTAGGAGCATTGTAAAGTTATGAGCTGCCCAACACAGCCAACCAAACTAAATGTGCTGCGACCAGAATAAGCTAATAGGAAAGTTAAATTGCATTGCCTTTTGGACAAACCTTGTATGAAAAAAGTATAGTTCTTTTTAGATGAAAATATGTGTCTTATCGAATAAAGTAAATCATGTTTTATTGCTCTTTGAACACTATTTAATTTAGAAACATACTTACACTACATGTTCATGAACCCTCCTTAGCTCCATCGAATTAACTAATGAATGAATATTGGGTTGTTGACTTCGTGCACGATATCCACGCCAAACTTTCTGTATTCGAGAAGCTGCATTATCTGTAAACAGATGTAAATATTCTTGATGATAATGTTTGTAAGGCGGTAGAGTTATCCTTATCCCATTATAATAATTATCCCAAGTGTGCCATAAGATCAAGAATTAGGTATCTACCTCTCTTGGACATCTTGCCCTGTTATGGGACTAGCTGCATTTTAAAAATTACAATTATTATCTATTTTGCTAAATCTGCTTGTTGAGGAATCTATGGAGGGAGGGAGGAAACCTGCTAAAAGTAACACTGCCAGTATTAAAAATAATATGACTGATCTGGGTATTAGAATATCTCAAATTGAAGGAGAAAAATAACACTTTGGCCATAAGCCACTTAAGCACAAAATTAGATCAATTAGATAGAATGAACAATATAATAATTCATAATATTAACTAAGACACCCTGGAACATGATATTGTCTATTTATTCTCTGAAAAACTTAATTAAATATTGATGAAAAAGAGATTCCCAGTTGCTAAGTAGCAAAGCGCATGGAGAGCTTGTCTTATGTAGGTGTAGGATTTTGTGATGTGAGGGGACACTAATCTCAGTAGAAAAGCAAATTCAAAGTAGGTCGTGAAAATCTTCAGGGTAATCATATCGCAGCTCCAAAATCTAATAAATTGGTAGCCCCCAAATTCCTCCTCTTTTGGATCCACTCTCTCACCCACCTTTTCTTCCATTTTTTAACATTTACTAGAAATTCCCTTAATTTATTGGCCAAAATACTACTGAAAGCCATACCAAACAACTCCACAACTTTCTTTTAAAAGCTCCTCCATGATTTCCAAGTAAATACTGAATCGTGATTCGTGGTCCTATGGACAGCCAAGCTATCACAAACTTTTTGATCATGTTATTTAAAAAATTTGGAAACACTATTTCTACATCAGATGGAAGACAAATGGGTCATAAAATCATGGGCATATATAAGGGGGGGGGCTGAAACACCCCCCCCCCCCCGAAATCATTAAAAATTTATCATTAAAACCTTTAAAATAAATTAAATAAGATCACTTAGTTCAGAAACAATAGTTTTTTTTGGGTGCAATAGCGTTTTAATTGGCAAACTATTCCAAGTTCTAGATTGTTAGCATTCCATATCTGCCAAATGTTATCAGCCCCCTCCCCTGAAATTCTTTCAGCCCCTCCCGAAATTATTTACTATATATGCCCATGCATAAGAAGCGCAGAAATAAACAACAACGTAAAAGAATAGCTGGATTTTAAGATTCTTGAGGAAAAAAAGGATAAGTTTTGGATGGTGCTAAAGAGTATGAGGTCTGCCAGGAAGAGGATGTCTCCAAGACTTTTACTTCCTACTACTCATGTCAAGGATCAGGATTTACTTAATATAATATTTTATAACCTCTTCTCCTTATTCTCTAAAATAATACAATTTCTTAAAAGCTACAAAGGTAAAATTAATTTCTTTGCATTACATATAATTAAATTTTGTGTTTATTAAACTTTGATCCAAGTATAATACTTTTAAGCTATTTTTACTTTTTTTGTTATAAAGAATTAGTTTTTGTTATGAAAATGTATGAAATTATTTTGAAGCATGATAAATGAAGGAATTTACTGCTGTACAAAATTCCTGAGTTTATCATTATTACAAGTAATTGGATTAGCATTATTTTTTAATTACATCTCCTCTTACATTCCGGCATGTATCTCCAGTGGTGCAGTTTCCTAAACCACAAATTTTCCCCGCCATTACAGCCGGCTTCCTCAGTGGTACATGATGCTTGTACATTTTGCTTTCAGATAACGAACATCATCTACCACCTGAGGAAGCCGGGCGTAATGCCGGGGGAAAATTTGTGGTTTAGGAAACTGCACCGCTGGAGATACATGCCAGCGTGTAGGAGGAGATGAAGTAACTCAGCGACGAAGTTTAAAAGAGAATTTTTGAATTACAATGAGTATATCTCCAAGTTTCATATTTTGTTTTCACCCTGATCTATGTACATAATACAGTGTTAAGTGGTTCATTTTAAAAATAAAATATATTCAATACACAATTTTTATTCTCCTTCTATATACACGTATACTGTATTTTGCTGTGATAATAATCCATTTTACAAAAATCATATTTATATTATAATTAATTGATATTCATTATATTTGAATTATGAGATTTTCTTTATTATTATTCTAAAGAATGAATAATCAGAATATTATACTTAAAATTAAATCCTTCTAAATGCGTGAAATGTCATCAGGGTTACATTCAAAAGGGAAAGCACCTCAAGAATGGCACAGCAGGAGGAAGAAAGAAGATCGTACCATCCCCCAGTCAGAGACACAGGGACAGCAGAGGACAACACAACACTCCACACCAACCAGGAGGGCAAGGTATCCCTCCCCTGGAGTGAGCAGGGAGAAGGCCAGGCACCAATGATACACTGTGCTGATAGAGGGGCTCAGATAAAAGGAGCTTAAGACCTTGAAAGCAAACATAAGGTTTGTGGAGGTGAACCTCCATCATGTGAGGGCAGCACCAAATGTCCTTGGCAGAGGTTTCATCTAAAAAAAAAAAAAAAAAAAAGTAGATTTTGGGGTTCTCTTCAGGAGTCTGAAAATTCAAAGTAATAAGCCTGTCATCCGAAGCAGATAAGCTAATTTATTGTAAAGATGTTGACGAACCGGAGCTTCCCTACTGATTAATAAAATAGTCAATTTTTTTTCTGTTTTAGATTTCATTAAATGAAATCTAGTTGCAAATATTATAGAGGTGTTGACAGCAAGGGGTAGGCAAGAAGTCTCATCGCCTCTGCTTATTTTCCTAGAGATGCTGAAGTAGTACCTCCACAGGAATTGGTTGAACTCATTAACTATTGTAAGCTCAATAACCTCTGCTCGATAACGGGTAGCAATGCCCATGCTCAAATAAAGCCTGGGGAGCAGCAACAATAACAACAGGTGACTAATATTCCTTGATTTTCTATTTTCTAAAAATTTGGATATGGTTAATCGGGACTCTGACACACTTTTGTAACATTTAAAAGAAGTGAGGTACTAGATCTCACATTGACAAAGCATTCCTTTAATGATAGGATAGTAAACTGAAAATAACAGGAAATTTGCACGTCCAAGGAGGTCTGGATGTCGGACCACAGGCAAATACGGTTTGAGAATAAGGCAAAAATAGAGGAACCTTAACAGATAAGAATGGCAAAACTAGTGAATTGGACTCTTTAAGAAAACATACTTCTAGAATGTTACATATGTTATATGCCAGCTGTTCTAATTACAGATAGCCTTGTTATGTTAGTTAATAAACACATCTCAAGCAGTGAGGTTGTTCTTATTATTATACATGGTGGCAGTGGTTTTAAAATGTTTACAAACTGTATAAGAGCACCGCCAGCATTAATCCCAGGAGCGGATTTAGCTGTAGCATGGAGAAGCTGGTAGCAGCAGTTCATTCTCTTCATGGAAGCTTCAGATTTATCTGATGTACCCGTAGCAAAGCAGAGAGCAGTTTTTCTATGTACTATAGGTGAATATGGACTTAAAATGTATAACACTTTTAATTTTAAGGAAAAAGATGACAAATTAACAGTGAAAATAATACTAAACAAATTTAATGATCATTTTAACCCATTTAGTAATGAAACATTCAATAGATATAGATTCTTTTCCTATGAGCAATCAGAAAACCAGTCGTTTAATGATTTATTAATTGAACTGAGAAGCAGAGCAATGCTTTGCAACTTTAGTAATCTCCATGACTCCTTGATTAGAGATAGAATCATCACAGGAATATGTGATGATAGGTTAAGGCAGAAGTTACTGAGTAGCAGAAATTTAGATTTATCCACGTGTATTAACATTTGCCAAATAGAAGAAATAACTATGAAGCAAGTACAGGTTATGAACAGCTGTAAAATAAACACAGCTGTAGTTTATAATTATTTAGTAATGGAAAATAAATTAGAATGGATTGAGAAAACCAAACAAAACATGTAGCAATTGTCTTGGGATTCATCCGCCACGGGCATGTCTTGCTTATGGACAGCGATGCAAGGCATGCCAGAAATTCAAACACTATGCAAGGGCTTGTAGAAGTAAGAAGATAACAGTGGTTGAGGAGTACAATAATAATGAGCCTCATCAATCGGAGGTTAGGGGAATAGTAGGTAATAAATGGTCAATCGATAGATTATATTCAGTCTTGGTTGAAGTGAACACACTAGGTAATATCAAAACAGCTGTTTCTGAGTGGATACACCCTTTAAAAATACAAAATATACAAATTCCTTTTAAAATTGATACTGGCAGTGCTGCCAACATCTTGCCGCACCATATATTCCTAAAATTAGAATCAAAACCAGAAGTAAAGAGAACTAAAAATAGTTTAATAAGCTATATAAAACATAAATTAAAAATCAATGGGACCTGCCTCTTGGAGTGCCCATCCAGAAAATTTAAAAAAGAAATCTTATTTTATTTAATCGATGATGAGTGCCAACCTATTCTCAGCTTGCAATCATCGGTAAATTTAAATCTTATTAAAAGAATAGTAGATACACTGAACGATTCACCTTCCTCCGAAATCTCAAATGCTCATGACATTGTGAAACTTTATAGTGACCTCTTCGAGGGAGTGGGTTGTCAGAAAGAACCCTATCATATCCGCCTTCGACCTGGAGCTTTTCCAGTCATTGCTAGAACTAGAAGAATCCCTTTAGCACTCCAGGATAAAGTCAAAGATACCTTAAATCTCATGGAATCTCTGGGCATTATCGAGAGGGTCCACAAACCTACAGATTGGGTCCATCCTATTGTTGTGGTAGTGAAACCAGACAAATCAGTTAGAATATGCATGGATCCTAGAGCTCTCAACAAACACATCATGAGGGAGTACAATGAGATCCCAACTGACGACGATACACTCTCACAGCTTCATGGGGCCAGATATTTCACTCTAATCGATGTATCTACTGCCTTCCACACAATACCTTTAGATGAAGCCAGCTCAAAACTATACACAGTCACTACCTTTTGGCAGATTCCATTACAAGAGGTTACCCTTCGGGATCTGTTCCGCATCCGAGGTGTTTCAGCGTTACATGAACACAGTGATTGAAGATCTCAGCGGGGTAATAGTATATGTAGACGACAACTTGATATTCGGAAGGACATTAGAGGAGCATAATCAGAGACTGGAAGTATTTTTTGAAAAAGCTCGCATTCATAATATAAGATTCAACAAAAATAAACTCCAATTAGCACAGACAAAGGTTAAATTTCTTGGACATAATATATCAAATAATGGAATAGAGCCAGATGAAAACAAGATTTCAGCTATTCTCAAAATGAAAAACCTACATCGAAGGAAGAATTGCAAACATTTCTCGGCATGGTTAACTACTTACATAAATTTATTCCAAATTTAGCAAATAAATCATCAATATTGAGGGATCTTTTGAAAAAAGATTCCCATTGGACTTGGGAGAAAGAAGGACCTCAACAAAAATGCTTCGAATCTCGGAAGAATACTCTAGTAAACTATCCAGTTTTGTCACTCTTCGATCCATCAAAAGAGGTTACGGTTGCAACAGATGCAAGCCACTATGGTCTTGGTGGAGTTCTGTTGCAAGATAGACATCCAGTATCATACTGTTCCATGTCACTCAACTCTGCTCAACAATGTTATTCGCAGATAGAGAAAGAACTTCTAGCTATAGTCACATCCTGTGAGCGGTTCCACTTTTATCTTTATGGCAGAGACATAACAGTGCTGACGGATCATGAACCACTTCTAGGGATCATCAACAAACCCTTGGATAGTCTTTCTCCTAGGCTGCAAAGGATGGTCATCAAACTTCTGAGGTATAGAATAACTCTCAAATATATTCCCGGCAAGGAAATGACAATTCCAGACACCTTATCAAGAGCTCCTGAAAAACCGAAATTGAAACTGAATACTTGGACCACTGCAAGATTGACTCAGTTCTTGTGGCATCAGAAGAAGACTTGGAAACATTCCTGAAAGAAACAGAGCAGGATGAAGAACTGAAGATTCTCAAACACTATGTCAAGAACGGTTGGCCAGAACACAAGAACTCAGTCAAGATAGAAGTGAGACCCTATTATCAGCACAAGACGGAAATTACTGAGCAGGATGGATTGCTATTTTTTGGAAGAAGGCTCGTAATCCCTAAAACTCTAAGACGACTACACGAATGTCACCAAGGCATAAACAGCTGTACTCGTCGTGCCCAAGAATCTGTCTACTGGCCAGGGCTGCATGATCACCTGCATTATGTCATACAGAGGTGCTTTCAGTGCCAGCAGTTTGGGAAAGCTAATACTTCCGAAATTCCTTCCAGACCCTGGATGAAAATCGGCATAGACTTGCTTTCTGCAAATTCTAAAGACTACATTATCGTTGTGGATTACTTTTCAAAATTTGTTCAGCTTCAAAAATTACCACAAAAGAATGCATACCATGTAATATCAGCTCTAGAATCAATATTTTCATCCCATGGTTTGCCTTCAGAGATTTTTTCAGACAATGGTCCACCTTTTGATTCTGAAAGTTTCAGAGAGTTTCTCAAGAAATGGGGTATTTCACTGAAGACATCAAGCCCACATTATCCCTGTTTGAATGGAATGGCTGCAAGACATGTTCAGACAATCAAGACTCGCATCAAGAAAGCTAGTTATGAAACTGATTTATTCTATATCGTCCTTAGTTACAATGCGATTCCGAAGGCAGACCAGCCATCACCAGCAGAGGTCCTGATGAAGAGGAAATTGAGGACAAAACTTCCTGCTCATGAGGAAGATTTAACCCATTAGGTGGCAGCGTCCTATTTATAGGACAGTCACTGTTCATGACCTGACAGGATTAGGAGGTGCAGGGGAATTTTCCTCTACCCTCAAATCATATCAGGACATGTCAGTCTAATAGTTCCAAGTGTTTAAACCCTCACTCTTTCCGTATCCTGCAAGCTGTGGGATAATAAAGTAGTGTTTTACAACTGCTTCCTAACTCCTTATTTTCTTTGTTTCTTATTCCTACTAAAAAATTGGTAAGTAACTTTTTCTTTCATTTTCTGAATTAGAACTGTTGAAAATATTATTCTAAGGTAAAGTTTATTGAAAATATATTTTCATCTAATTTTTGTTTGCAATTGAATGGACTGTCCTATAAATAGGACGCTGCTACTCTGAGTATATTTTTCCTATGTGTGGAATACATCTATTCCTTCAGTTTTCAATACAATTGAAGATACTGTGGCCTATTTATTCTTGGAAGAAATAAAAGCTGATATATTAGCATTATAATATATGACCTAATGACCTCAGCAGTAGATGCACCAAAAGAAAAGGGGGGGGGGAAATTAGCACTACCACCAGATGTCTTGGAAGACGCGGACCAACAGGAAATAGACGACGAAGAACTGGGACCACTATTTGTCCGTGATATTTCTGGCACTATTGAACTAAATCTTCCGGATGACCAACCACAAGGTAACATAGATCATATAAGTCTCAGCTAATCAAGCTCAGAAGAAGAGAAACCTATAAATAATCGTGCCACTATAAAAATAATGTATTCAATAAAAAAATTAAAATATTTCCCCAAAACAAAACATTGGAAGGAAAATTATCTCGGAAGAAGTGTGATGTTATCTATAATTTTAGTGAAATAGGAGACAAGGCCAAAAGAAAATAAAAGCCTAAACGACATTCACAGGATGATTGCGGTGACACATTTGATGCTCGGAGCTAATGCAGGTGAGAGTGTGGTAAGACCACCAGCTTCAAGAAGTTCCAGAGCCATAGTGGTTGAGAGTTTGAGGCTAGACGGAAAGGACCAACTCATTCGGAAGAGAGAAAAGCAACAGAGATGCCAAGTTTTTAATTGTAAAGGAAAACCTTTGACATTCTGCACAAAATGCAATATAACACAAAATATTTTCAAAAATTTCAATCATAAAAAAATGTTTACAACCGTAGAACATATGTATTTTATTTGAATATATGTATTGTTATGTTCAGCCATTCTATTTTATGTAAAAATATGTTAAAATAAATAACATATTTGTTATGTATTATATTTCAACAATATTGCCGTAACTTATCCCAAATGGAGCAGCGTCCTATATATAGGACAGCTAATATTTCAGAAAGTAATTGTTGGAATTGATTTAAATTTTGTGCAGATGCTATTCTAAGGTATATAAACACTCTGTTAAAATTTTATTAAAAAATTCCAAAAAATAAAAATTGGCTACTTAATGGGTTAAAGTCAAGTGAACCTGGCATTCGAAGGATCCTTCATCAGAATCAGAGGATAAGACCTTAAAGATGGACAGCCAGTCTGGATGAGAGGAGATCTGGGGAAGAAAGGTCTGAAGTGGATAGAAGGGACAATTATTAAGAAACTCCCTGAACCAAGGTCCTATCTAGTGAAGACTCCTGATGGAGGTGTTTATAGGCGAAATAGTATTCACCTTAAAGTGAAAATAGATTAAGCAAATTTGTATTATTATTTTAAAAGTTAAGTGTCCCTCTAAATTGTTAATAAAGGGGACATGTTACATATGTTATATGCCAGCTGTTCTAATTACAGATAGCCTTGTTAAGTTAGTTAATAAACACATCTCAAGCAGTGAGGTTGTTCTTATTATTATACATAGAGGGCTACAAAAGAGACTTGCAGTGGCTACAACAGGGGAACCAGAGAGAACCTCAGCAAAAATCCACAATGCCATGCATTAGGCCTTTAAATATAGCAGCCCACCAAATACTAAAAGGCTACCAAGAGAACCATCTTGGTGCAACAATGTACGGGAAAATCTCAGGAAAAAGACCAGAGAGCTTTTTAATGTAGGAAAACATGATGGAAATTTAAGTGACTTAAAACAGTCTCATATGAAATACAAGAAAGAACAGTCTACCAGATGCAGCAAGGTTACAAAAGGTGTTTGCCAAAAAGCAAAAAAATGAAATGGGATTCTTAAAGAGACCAGACAGGACAACTTGGCACAGTCTGGAAGAAAGGAGCTTTTAAAGTCAAGGAGCTCTTAATGATCCACTTCCCAGATTGCATGGTAGACATAACAGAGGCTCTATACGAGCCCCAGGGGCATGAGCAAGCAAACAAATGGATAATTTAAGAGGGCCTCAAACCATAATAATCATCTTCCAACCAAATAAGTCTCAGGGCATAGATAGTATCATTCCTACTCAACTTATATATGGAAAAGAAAAGCTGGAAGGCATCCTAACTGAAATGTTCCCGGCAAGCCCTGACCACGGATACATCCCCAGCCTCTAGAGGGAAACAGAGGTGATCTTTATACAAAAGGGACCAATGAGGCAAGTCATACAGACCTATAAGTCTCTCCTCAAACGTATTGAAAACAATAGAAAAAATGTTGGACGTCTATATCAGAAAGGATCTCATATTAAGGCATCCTCTGCATGCTCAATTATTTGCATACCAAGAGGGAAAATCAAAGGAAACGGTCCTGTACTACATAATGGGAAAAATAGAAGATGTACTTTATAATAAAGAAATCACAACACATGCATTCCTATATATATATATATATATATATATATATATATATATATATATATATATATATATTGTAATGATATATAAGGGGGTGCTCTAGGAAGTGTAAGTTTCTGGCATAGCAAAGTGTAGCATTCCTATTCAAAATAAAGGCTAAGTTATATTCCTTAAGTCCATCACAAATATTATCTTTTGCCAAACAATTAAATAAATAAAAGCAGTAATAAAAGGGATAGCAATTGGCAGTGATTAGCATGGCAGTATTTATTTCTTCTTAAAGGCAGTGTGAAATAAAAGAAGATTCCAAATGTCTTGGCTAAGAGCAATAAGACATTGAGAAATACAAATTTCCCAGGCAGAAAAGTGATAGAGATGCTTTGAAAAGCGCTCTTTGGACCCTTGATGTATCGAACTCAGATCCAAGAGTCTCTGCTATGGCAGAAGGAACACCTATAAAAAGGCCTCCCCCCACCACTCAATCTCATTGCAGCAGTGGACGATGGCCAGACACCACTCTAAGTTCCAGCAACCGACCATCATCTTCTCAGCATGCCCATATAAGAACTTCAAGTCTGTCTCTTCACTTCAAAGAACACCATATGCACCTAAAAGCTGAGTATCACTCAAATATAAAATAAACTGCCAATGCCTAAGTAAAATCCATAAAAGCTAGCAAAGATTAATTTAAAATGGCCAAGGAGACCCGATGGCCGTGAGGGTTAAGGCGTGAGCACTTAACACTCCGTGCCAAAGGTCGTGGGTTCGATTCCCACTAGGGGTGGTGGCTTTTCTTTCGAAAAAAAGAAAAGGCATCATCCCTATCCTGGCTAGAAAAGGGTGGTAACCTATAGATAACCCGTCCTAAAATTCGTTGTTAATAATAAATGGACGTTAAAATTTAAATAAATAAAATGGCCAATAATTTATTCATGTATATAATTTCCATATTTTAGTTATGAGCTAAGTTTTCTTACAAATACCCCAACATTGATCAAATTATGTGAGTCCTAACGTCCCTAAAAGGCTAATTGAACTTAATTTAGTTAATTAAATTTAAATTTATTAAAACTACAATATTAATGCATTAGAACTGGAGGAGGATAACAAAATTATCAGTCTGTCTGTGTCCGTACAAAATTATCAATATTTCACAGGTTTTATTCAAATACTCCATGAGAGCAAAATATGTTAAAATGTATTAATTTATCACATATAAATTAGTTTATGCCTAAATCGTAGAGTATGTTAAAAGTGACCAACATAATTTCAGCAAATAAGCATTGTTTTACATTTCTGAAACATGTAGTAAGAAGTTCATCTTTGATAAGAAATATAACTAATATTAACAAATTAATACTATATTAATCTTAATATAACTGCTTTGATAGAGCCAGACATGACAAAACCATCAACTTTACATGAATGTATGAATATAATTGTACAGAACAAACAATAGATACCTTGTATGTTGGCTATATCTGTTCTACGATATCTAATTCCAATTCTGTCAACTAAATGTGAAACAACATTCTTGACTGCTTCTTCTCTTTTAAAGTGCTCTCTAGTCTCGTCTGTTCTATTATGGTCGCATGATTCAAGAGGAGATTTTTCAGATTCAATTTTTAGTGTTGCAGGTAATGTTCTATGGGGACCCATAGACCCAGTTGTTGAAGGACTTGGCACATTATGAAAGTCAATAGGTTTTTTACTTTTAATTGAAGATATTACAGATGACGAACGACCTGCGAAAAAATTATGAGTATTGAAAGTATTAGTCATAGGAGCTTAAACCTCCAAATCAGCGTGCTTGATAGATGCCCAAACTAACATTGAACTAAAAACATATATATAAATAATTTACTTTGAAAAAGTCTTGTACATTATAAAAAAAAAGTTAATTTATTTTTTAATGTTCCTGTGAAAATGATCTCTCTCTCTCTCTCTCTCTCTCTCTCTCTCTCTCTCTCTCTCTCTCTCTCTCTCTATATATATATATATATATATATATATATATATATATATATATATAAATCCATCTGTTTGTTTGTCAGTCTGTTTATCTGTTTGTTCCTTATACAAATCCACACTGTTTGACCGATTTTGACCAAACTTGGCCTAATGTCTATCAACCTGAAAAATTTCAAGTCTCTAGCTTTTCGGGAAGTGCCTCATAATTTTGATGAGTGAGTCAGTGAGACGTATAAATTCTGATTTTCTATCACCTATAACTCAGAAACGCTTCATTGTAGAATTACGAAATGTTCCTATTTTACTTACATCTATTAATTTAATATCTGAGTAAAATTTCATAAGTTTATCTCTAACTGGTTCAAAGTTACAAGAGGGTAACAATCGGCTCAAATACTTAGTGCAATATATACACAGCGTACGAAGGCTACAACTTGGCCTCCCACACTACCGTGCGCCAAGATAACTGATGGTGAGGAGCATTCAGAAAATATAAGATAAGTGATTTACAAGGACGACACTAATTCCTGATAACTCAATATGGTTTCGAGTTGGTATTTGAGCCCAGCCAGGGGGCGAGGTTCTCAGTGAAAATTTCTGGCGCCGGTGGGGATCGAACCCACCATCGCCCGCTTATGAATCTAGCGCGCTAGCCACTAGACCACGGGAGACCCCTATATACTCATACCTGTTGTAATTTCTGCTGTATTGTAATGAAACGTGGTATATGTCGTGGGTATCTCATGAGAAAGAAGCGTTGTAAAAATTAAGTATATCAGTCTCTCTCTCTCTCTCTCTCTCTCTCTCTATATATATATATATATATATATATATATATATATATATATATATAAAAAGGGAATATTAGCCTCTCCCTTCTCATTTAATAAGAGTCCATAGGGCAGGAGCTGCATAACTAACCATATTCCTCGGAAGGTGGATAGTGTAAACTGCATTCCTGAATAATTTGTTAAAAATAAGCTACATGAATAAAAAGAAAGAATATTTATATTTGTAATGAACAGCTGACTCAATTAATAGTTTTTTAATTGATTTTATTCCGGAGTGTTGTGTATGCGAGGTACAACAAAACATAATAAATACACAAAAACTTCACATTTTTGTTTGTCGATCTTGATGAATAGTAAATGTGCCCATATGTAAAAAGAAAAAATTAAAATTATAACGATGGAGGGACCTGATACAGCGCATGTGGTAGAAGTAACAACGCATGTGGTCTCAGTCGATTTGGCACCTTAAATCAATTTGAACAGAATTTGGAATAAACACCAACTTCTAATGAACTGATTTAGTTTATTTCTATAACAGATCTTTCTCTTTAGGCACTCATGTTGTATAACATATTTTGTTATAATACAACAGAAATTATGACCGGAATGAGCAAACTAGTTATTTTTGACCAGAATAAACCCTCCTTTCAGATGAACGAATTTAGTTTATATTTACAAGACATCTTTCTATTTAGATGCTAATGACATATATAGTTTTGCAATATAACAAAAATTACGACGGGTATGAGCATATTTGTAATTTGGGTCTGGAGTAAACCTCCCTCTAGATGGATCGATTTTGCTGCTTAACAAAACCTCTGGTGTGTATCGTGTTATCAGACACACACACACACACCTATATATATATATATATATATATATATATATATATATACAGGGTGTTCAAAACTCGATTGACACCCCCTTTTTTCCACAATTTTTGAAATTTAAAAACGAAACTTCGTGGGTCTTAACGTGGTCAAATGAACATTCATTGGACCTAATGCACGACCTCTCAACTTTCTCCTGTTCTTCTCCAGCGACCCTAACTCTGAAATCTTCAATGGAAATGGGTTATTTTTATGACGGATTATTGTAGAGAATTGAATTTTATGACGATTTTATATCTGTCATTTTTTCGCTAAAGCGCACCAATGAGTAACAAATTGCGAAAAACCGATAAAACCCTTGTTTTTCGTCACTTTTCTGCCAATAACGAAGAAAGTATGCCCGTAATGAAAAAATTAGTCGATATAAACGTTGTAGAGGATTAAATTTACTTTCCAAAAAGTACCTTTAAATGCCTAAAATGTTAATAGGAATGGAGCAAAACAGACTTTTGTTTTTGAAGTTTTCAGAAACGTTTATTATTAACGTGATCTAAACTTCAGTAAAACTTAATAAACATCTCCTAAACTATTTTTGCTCCACCTAGTTTTGGATTTAAGAACGTTTGAAGAAACAATAAAATTCAATTACTTTATAAAGGCATTAATATAATAATTTTAAAGCAATAGAACTCACCTAATGATTAGAATTTCGTAGTAATTATTTTTGTGTTTGACGAATTTTTTTTGTTTTTGTTTTTGTTTTTTACGGCGCCCTGACATATAGGTCATAACTGTTTATTAAAATACGTGTAAATAATTCACAAACTTTTGCAATCATACATAAAATAATATTTTATTTTTCATCTAACATCTAATATCAGCAATGATATCGTAGAAAATAAACATTCAAACCCTGATTAGACTTGGAGAAAATCAGTCTGACGTCTTTAAAACGTAAATTTATCATAATTCAACAAAGAGAATTATTGAAATAATGTGATTTTTGAATGAGTTGATAATAATTTTTGATTTTTTTTTTTTAGTTTAATCAGGGTTTGAATGCTGATTTTCTACGATATCATTGCTGATATTAAGTTAGATGACAAATAAAATGTTATTTTATGTTTGATTGTAAAAGTTTGTGAATTATTTACACGTATTTTAATAAACAGTTATGACCTATATGTCAGGGCGCCGTAAAAAACAAAAACAAAATAAAATTCGTCAAACACAAAAATAATTACTACGAAATTCTAATCATTAGGTGAGTTCTATTGCTTTAAAATTATTATATTAATGCCTTTATAAAGTAATTGAATTTTATTGTTTCTTCAAACGTTCTTAAATCCAAAACTAGGTGGAGCAAAAATAGTTTAGGAGATGTTTATTAAGTTTTACTGAAGTGTAGATCACGTTGATAATAAACGTTTCTGAAAACTTCAAAAACAAAAGTCTGTTTTGCTCCATTCTTATTAACATGTTAGGCATTTAAAGGTACTTTTTGGAAAGTAAATTTAATCCTCTACAACGTTTATATCGACTAATTTTTTCATTACGGGCATACTTTCTACGTTATTGGCAGAAAAGTGACGAAAAACAAGGGTTTTATCGGTTACTCATTGGTGCGCTTTAGCGAAAAAATGACAGACATAAAATCGTCATAAAATTCAATTCTCTACAATAATCCGTCATAAAAATAAAACCTTTTCATTGAAGATTCCAGAGTTAGGGTCTCTGGAGAACAACTGGAGAAAGTTGAGAGGTCGTGCATTAGGTCCAATGAATGTTCATTTGACCACGTTAAGACCCACGAAGTTTCGTTTTTAAATTTCAAAAATTGTGGGAAAAAAGTGGGGGGTCAATCGAGTTTTGAACACCCTGTGTATATATATATATATATATATATATATATATATATATATATATATATATATAGAGAGAGAGAGAGAGAGAGAGAGAGAGAGAGAGAGCTCTTGATAAGCTTCGAGAATAACCTCATGAAGGCATTCCTGTCAATTGTATAATACGAGTTTTGGTCCTCCAATGAATGCCGCTGAGAGGGCTGTTTTTCAATACACAAGATAGGAGGCTAAGAGAGCAGAGCTCTAATCCTTCCCAGTCTGTAATCAGCTCTTAGGAATTAGGAATAAAGCAGTTGTTATCTGGCTTCCAGGGTGTACAGATCTGTTCTTATTCCCTCTTCCTAGCGTGTTTTCACGATTAAGTTAACTGGTGCCGAAACCCGGGAACCATTCGGAATTACGGACTGCGGTTTCCAACATTTTTTTATTCGGTTCTGAGAAAGGTGTATGTCGAACGGTATTTTGCGTTTACGTGGAAGACCCCGAAACGTCACAGAAACCGCCACGGATAAAGCTGTACTCAATGTGGTCTTGGAGAGCAGAGCAGCACTGGACGGTCGTTGGCAAAAGATCCGAGCCAAGCTGCGACGAGAAAAAGAGCGTCGGGTGCACAAACACAACGAGGGCCTGACTGATGTTGTGCGACCACTCCAGATCGGTGACGTAGTGTATCGAAAGAGACTGACAGAGCGGCAGAAAGACGGAGCTCGCTACGATGGCCCTTTCAGGGTCGTGGCAATCCGCGAACACAACGTAGTCACGGTGGAGAGTGAAGACAGGCAGAAGAGACGACGTCACGTACACTTGGAGCAGTTGAGGATTCCTCGCAGGTGACTTTGTACATGGTGTGTTCCTGTGGGGGTTGGTGGCATCCTCTTATTCAGTGGTAATCCTTGGGGTGTAGTGTGCGATGACCGTGCTATAAATCGCGGGTGTTTTCGTTCATAAATTTCGTAACATTTATTTTTTTTGGTTTTGTTTTAACGTTGTGGCCTTCGGCCTTTGTAAATGTCTTGTATTTGTCAATTTTTCTTCTAAATTTGGCGGAGGCCATGATATGATGCCCTAAGACGGTCCTATGCATGTTAGGCTTAAGTTCATTGAATAATGCAATATCTTTTGTGTCTTGTTGTTATTTATTCTTGTTTTTGTTGTATTTTTACTATTATTGTTAATTATAGTTTTTGTAAGATTACCCAAAAACTGGTGAGGGGGAGATAGGAGGCTAAGAGAGCAGAGCTCTAATCCTTCCCAGTCTGTAATCAGCTCTTAGGAATTAGGAATAAAGCAGTTGTTATCTGGCTTCCAGGGTGTACAGATCTGTTCTTATTCCCTCTTCCTAGCGTGTTTTCACGATTAAGTTAACTCACACATATATATATATATATATATATATATATATATATATATATATGTGTGTGTGTGTGGGTGTACAGGGTGTTCCAAAAATAATAGTCATCCGTTGGCCAGATGATTCTCCAATGTGAGATCGGAAAAATAACCCCCATATTAACCCCCGCATAATTGACCTTGAAATTTTATTCAAGGTCAAATTTTTTAATTGTATATTTAGAATCTACGCTTCATGAGGAAGAAAAAAGTCAACAGAACCATAGGTCAGAAATGACTCCTTATGGTCAAAATGACCAATAACAGCGTATACGTGTGCCATGCCATTCCAATCGACAAATGGTGGCCGATTTTGATAATAATTATTTTTACATGTTCTACTAACACTGCCTTACACAAAATACCTCCTTTGATTTTTTTTTTTAAAAAAAGCATCTTCCAGTATAAAAAAAATATAAGTATATTGAAAAACAGCCCTCTCAGTGGCATTCATTGGAGGACCAAAACTCGTATTATACAGTTGACAGGAATGCCTTCATGAGGTTATTCTCGAAGCTTATCAAGAGCTCTTTGCCATAAGTTTTCAATCAATTGCTGAAATTACTCATTAAAGATTTCACAGGTCATGTAAGATTTTCATGATCCAGCAAATCTTTCAATTTTTCTCGATTTGTTTTCAGTATGAAGGAGGGGTCTGAATTGTCACTCCCTCGACCACAAAACAGAGCCATCTTCCCCTAGCGCTCGTAGCAATTGGGCCTGCTCTCCGGCCTCAACATGTCTGCCTTCGTTCCTGAGGCAAGCTCCCAACCTTGCCCTCAAATTCCATCTCACTCGGGTAAGGACCAGGCGAGAATTTCTCCTCATTCTTTCAAAAGCCCAGGCTATTCTCGCTCTGAGCTGAATAGGATTCCTGAAAGGCTCAGCCGTTCCATAGACCAAGGTCTTCACAGCGCCCCAAAAGAAGAAATCCATGGGGTTGAGGTCCGGGGATCGATGAGGCCAGACATGAGGAGCTGGGCGACGACCAATCCACCTAGTGCTAAACATATCTTCGAGGAACGCTCTGACATCTCTGGTGTGGTGAGGTGGGGCTCCGTCGTGCATGAAGTATATTCTCCTCCGACAGTGAGTTGGGATGACTCGCCTTAACTCCCTCAGCAGGCTGGTTTGGAGGATCGTTAAGTAAGCCACTCCTGTCAACCGTCAGAAGAAGAAGGGGCCAACAGTGGTGTCTCCGATGATACCACCCCACACATTGACCGCAAAGCGTCTTTGGATAACTCTCTGCACCATGGCATGGGGATTTCGCCGCGCCCAAATCCTCATATTTTGCCTGTTGTGGACGCTGACGCTGGAAAAAGAACTTTCGTCAGTCCAGAAAACCCGCTGCAGGAAGTGTGGATGACGTTCCAACTTGTCCAGCACCCACCTGGAGCAAAACAATGCTCTCTGCTCCTGATCCCCGGGCCTCAACTGCTGAACTTGTTGTAATCTGAAGGGCCGGAGACCTTCTTCCCGCAGGATCCGGCTGACCGTCATCCTCGCGACTCCCGTAGCATTCTGCTTAGCCTCATTGTAGGCCTGGATCGGGCGAGGGCAATTATTCTATCCTCTATTCTGAGAGGGACTCGAGGACGACCACGGCCCCGGATCACGCGGTTATCCGGACCAACATCTTGGAAGCGCTTGTCAAGCCGCTGGAAGGCCCTTCGCTCTGGAAGAGCTCCAGCCGGCAGTCGACACCCTACTGCTCTACGCAAAAGCCAGTTTTGAAATAACAGCCTAGCCTCAGCGTAGTTCCCGAAGGCTAGGTCGATCGCTCTTGGCATCTGCCGCTCTCTTCTCCTGTCAATAACATGCTGCCTCCTTCTTCTGTCCATGGCGGGCGACAAACTAAATCAAGCATATACCTCGCTAAATCAAGGTAATCCTCGCTTTTAGAATGGACATGCTTCCTTATCTCATTCCTACCTCAACCTACTAATCCATAACATAGCTTCTTATCGACAATTATTAACAAAAATATAAGTTAAGATGGAATGGTTGGGATTCGCCAAGAAACCTCAATACGATTTTTGTTAAAAAAAAAATCTATATTTAGGACGTTTCGGCTACTCATTGGTAGCCGAAACGTCCCGACCTCCCACCTAGTACTTTTCCCATGCCCCTTGTGTATCCTTCCATTAGCACCTTTTTCTCCTTTCCTCTCATAAAATGTCACAAACAGGCCTTTGATCCCTATCGACCCCCATCCCACCACCTGATTTGTTCCCTAGTAGATTCCTTTTTTCTTAGACACTTCCACAATGGTTACTTAACTGTCAACTTTGGTCTTCCTCTGCCTCCCGGCATTTTCATTGGTATGTAGTATCTTATTTCTTTGTTAAAATTAATTAATATTATTATTAGCACCTATTTACTGATATAAACTTCAATAAAATAGTCTTTTTTTGTTATGTTTCTATTGATTTTCATTCTACTCATTTTAAGAACTCATTCTAAGAATTTAAGACCAATTTGTTCTTTTATAATAAGTTAATTGTATTTATAGTTCTGTTACTTATCTCCATTATAAACTTTTTCTCTGTATTAATTTCTGTTTTTTTTTTTGTCATTTTAGCTGACGAAGGCTACCAATGAGTAGCCGAAAAGTCCTAAATGTAGATTTAGTATTGAGGTTTCTTTAGCCGAATCCCAACCATTCCAGCTTTACTTATCACCTCGACGGCTAACTATCTAATCTTCATGAAAAATATAAGTTGCATTCCTGAGGGGCTCAGCCCCTTCTCTCTCTCCCTTAAAAAAATTAAATAAAGTAATAGTTAATAGCATTATCTTAATAACTTTAATGATTACAGAAAAAAAAGACTGTCTTGAACGTTTTGATCCGAAGGACTGATTGAATAACTGGACAAAGTTTTCATGAATATTATCTTGCATGAAGGTTTTAAATCAAGCATTTTCGCTTGTGATCATGTGAAATTTTCCCATATTTTTCCTTCTACCCCATTTGGTATATTTAGAGGTCTAAGTTGGGTATTTTCGATGATTTCACTAATGCACCATTTTTGTTTACAGTGAAGGATGTCCTCAATCATGGTGATTATTACTCCTCGTCTACTACCTCTTAGTATGTCCTCACTAAAAAAAAAAAAAAAAAACAAGTCCAGGGAAAGGAGAAACCTCTTTCACATTGAAAAAAAATTGAGAAGATTGGAAAAATTGGCTGGTTCATGAAAATCATACACGATCTGTGAAACCCCTAATGAGTAATTTCAGCGACTGATTGAAAACTTATAGCAAAGAGCTCTTGATAAGCTTCGAGAATAACCTCATGAATTCCGCTGAGAGGGCTGTTTTTCAATATAATTATATTTTTTTTATACTGGAAGATGCTTTTTTTAAAAAATTCAAAGGAGGTATTTCGTGTAAGGCAGTGTTAGTAGAACATGTAAAAATAATAATTATCAAAATCGGCCACCATTTGTCGATTGGAATGGCATAGCCCACTTATACGCTGTTACTGGTCATTTTAACCATAAGGAGTCATTTCTGACCTATGGTGCCGTTGGCTTTTTTCTTTCTAATGACTCGTAGATTCAAAATATGCAATAAAGAATTTGACCTTGAACAACATTTTAAGGTCAATTCTGCGGGGGTTAATATGGGGGTTATTTTTTTCCGATCTCGCATTGGAGAATCCGTTGGTCATCTGGCCAACGGATGACCATTATTTTTGGGACACCCTGTACAAGTGGGGTCTCACTTATACGAATGTGAGGGGGGGATGAAAATTGTTTCATATAAGTGAATATTTCTTATATCTGAATAATTCTATGCTTCGTGGCAATTTTCAAAAAAAAAAAAAAAAATTCTTCATAAAAAAATCACAATTATATTGTTTCTACGTACTTTGTTGTTAAATAACGTACATTATTATATTTTCAAGTTTCATATCACAAAATTCTCCTCGATTCCTTTCCTCTTACCGATAATATTTGCAAGGGTTGACAAAAGTAATTTCAACCGTTTATTGGCTATATCTATTTTTGTTTTATGTTATTTTGTCTTGAAGCAAAAGTTTTGTTCTTGTGTTTTTACTCATCTCAAAAGATCAAAGGACAATAGAACAGGGCTACTAGAATGACTACTGTATGGAGAAGTGAAAAACGAATGAGTGGAGGGTGATGAATCTCTGGCACGTGCCATGTTATTAGATTGGAAACAAAGGAAATCACACAAGAGAAAGTGTATAGAACACGGCTGGACTACTAGAATGACAAGGAAGAACTGAGATGAGTGAGCGAGAGACTGGTAGGGGTAAGTCACTGGTAAGTCTGTAAACATTTCGTGGAAAAACTGTTGTCTCTTCGTATAACTGAATAGTATTTACACCAGGGGAACAAATTAGCTTTCGTATGAGTGAATATTGTGTATAACTGAATATCACATAAGTGAATAATTCATTACACAGGATTGAATGGAGTTTTGCCAGGGAACAAAAAATTCTTCATATAACTGAATTTTTCGTATAACCCACTCCACTGTATAATATATATATATATATATATATATATATATATATATATATATATATATATATATATCATTCTCTTACTAACCAGCAAGGATGAATGAGAGCTAGAAGAAGCCAGAGAGGAATCCGACGAAATATTGTGCAGAAAGGAGGTGCAAGTCCGCTGGAGTAAGAAGCTGCATCAAAACAAACACATTTATAAATTTTAACAGGGGTCATTTTTGGTATCTAGTAGGTAGGATCAATGAAGATTTCATAACTGCCACCTCAACAGCTACATTCCTTTGGAACGTGCTAAAATGAGATCAAGATCAAATTAACCTAAACTCCAGATTTTTCCTGTCCTGAATTTAATGTACACAGCCTAAAGGCTAATGTAATAAACTACTTCATTCTGCCTTTGGGGAAAAATTCAAGGAATAAAATCTTTATAGACTGTAGCTCACCTAAAATAAGTATGTATAATAAAAGTTAACCTCAAATTAAAATTTAATTCCTAAAATCCAGAACAATACTGCTTGAAGTAACTTCTGAAAGATATCTTTTACATTTAAACATTTTAAAAATGTTTGGAAATCAGGAAGCATTATTTATTATTTTAAATCATTAAAGAATCCTAAGGGCCTGACAGTGCATTACAATGAGTAATAAATTCTATTTATTCACTAAAGAAGGATTAATTGAAGAACTTGGATGTCTTGATGTTGTCAAAGCAATAACAAATTAAGAACAACATTTGGAGATTGGCAGTAATGAACAGCCAGTAATATAAACAACACAGCTATTTTTAACTTACTAAAAAATCAGAGAAGAGAATGAAGCTTGGTTCTGGGGCTATCATGTTTTAGCACATTAGCCAATGCCAAACCCCAAGTACAAAGGGAAAATAAATCAAAATTATAATCTCTCAGTGGAATATTAATGTTATCAAAATACATAAATCAGATCTCATTATTTTATCACGAGCTCTCCATTTAGATATAATGACAATCCAGAACCCCATTTAAAATATAGAGACAATTCTAGAATAAATACATTTAAAATCAACATTTTTTGATGACAACCATTTCTGATATTATATATATGACAGGAGGAAGGTGAATTAAAACATAATTAACCCCTTCAACTCTTTTATTAAAAACTGTTATACATTTTTCACACCATTCTAGGGCCTCTTCAGGAGCCAAAAAACTCAGTACACTAAAAATACAGCCTAATTGTAGAAAGGCAAACATTTTATTTAATGCTCACTTGAAACTCTGGCATTGTTAATCCTGTTTTCATTGACCTTCCTCTTGTAGTATATAAGATAAAATGTTTTTTTAAAAAAACTAGAAATTGCCATTGAAGGTATCTGTATTACGGCACACAATGATATGAAATACAGACAAATGTGTCTCTACAAAAATAGGTTTGTTCTTGCCTGTAGACACAAGCAGTCACAGTTCAATATTAAAACTGGCAAGGAGGCCAGTTGTAAGGCTGCATTTACACGGGCGAGAAAACTTGCGACAGTACTTGCGCAAGTACTGTCCCGTCGTGTAAACACTTAGATGAAATTTTACCCGACACTTGAACGCTAGCTGACCCGCGAGCTCTCGCGCGAGTCACTGTCGCAAGTTGTTGCGTCTGAGAGCTAAAAATCCGTTTACATTGTGACACCGTTTGATGCAATTTCAACTCGCGCAAGCAGCTCATTCCAAGTCAATTTTCAGTTTCTTTCTCGCCATGCCGCCGAGTAGACATGTTAAAAATGCTGCCACGCTTGTGATAATAGATTATGGGTTTAGGTCAAAGAAGGACGGGAAAAGAAGAAGAAGAGTATCTGGGTCAGAGAATGGATTAGGAGAAGATACGATTTAGGAGCCTTTACAAATTTAGCCAATGAGTTGAGAAAGGAAGATTATCAACAATTTAGGAATTTCATACGGATGCCTGCTGTAGAGTTCGAAGATTTACTTCAAATTGTTGGACCTAAAATCCAAAAACGTGATACTAACATGAGAGAATCGATATCAGCAAGTGAGCGCTTAATGGTTACTCTACGCTTTTTCAGCACTGGTAAGTAATAAGTTTAATTTAATGGAAACAATTTTTTTAATTAAAGTAACAATACATATTTAAAAAAACATTCCTTTATTTAATATCAGTAACATTAACAATCGTAAATTGAAAAATTAAGTGTTTGAATTGATTCCTGTTCGACTTACTAAAAAAAAAAATTCTTTATGAATTAGTACGGAACCGTGCTAAGATGACGCAGCTCCTGCGATTTGGACTCTTATTCCTTTCTTTATGTTATTAGGAGTGGTATCTATTTAATTTTCAAATCCTCTACTACAAATTTAACATTTAAGAGAGCTAAAAGTCTACAAAATGTCAAAAGGGAGTTATACTAGGGTGATATATAATAAATTTCAAGGCGGTGAAGAAGGGCCAATTCGGAATGTAAACATCATCCTATGCCTGGCCTCATGTTTTTTGCTTCAGCTTTTTTAACTCTGAATTGAATTGACTTCTTGAATTGTGAAGTTTCCTTTGTATCTCCAAAACATCGGTTTTTAGCTTCATGCCAATACCCTGGAGTACTTCGTGTTTTTTAACACGATTCCGATAGTCTTTTAAGGTAACGTTCCACAAAATTTCATTTTCTTCATATAAGATAATTAATTTTCTGGTCTCCAGGTCAGTCCATTTCTTGGTTGAATTTATTAGAAGTTTTTTCACTGTGGAATTCCAATTACATTATGAAATGACAATCAATCAATCTCAGTTCTGAGTATGTCGTTGGAAAGCTGATTAAATTTTAAAACTTTTTTGAGATTTGGCAGTCTCCAGGATTTTTTTAACAGTAGTGATTTTCGAAATGTTGTCACTAACCAGAAAATTTTATTAATTTTTTCTTTTGCAATAGATATTACGGATTCAATGAGATAATTGTGAACATTGAATGTGCATTACCCTTAAAGCAAATTTAATGCTGATTTCAAAAATGTAATGAACAGTTGAAAAAAAATGTGTACAAGCAGAGGAAATTGGAGTTGTACTACAAAAAACACGGTTTGTTTCTAAAGAACCTATAGAACAAAATATGTCTGGAACGGATTGAGATAGAATTGTGTGGTTGGTGGTGTTGAACTGCATTTTTTGTCTAGTTTCACCCCCTGAAGGATTGTCATTAACGTGCGGTACACCCAGTAAAATATGTGGAATCAGTAATTTTACTTTGGTAATCAGATGATCTTGTCCAAATTATGTGAACAGATTAATGGAAGTGCACTGGAAAACTTCTCAAATTGTGTTGTTGTTTATTTATAATATTCTGTAGTAAATAAATGCGTAAATAACTGATGTACTTCTGTTCTCAGAAAACACTTCAGTATCGAAGAGGACTTGTGCTAAGACAAAAGAGTTCTATATTCATTATACACATTTTTTTTTTTTTTTTTTTTTTTTTTTTTTTTTTTTTTACAAATGATTTAGAATTCTTATCATATTCAGATTCATCTTTAATAACGACATTCTATAAAAAGTTTAGCATTTGACACATAATCAAATAAAGGCCTTCATAGCCAACAAGGTATTTTTTTATTAATATTTATTAATTATAGTTGCTCCGACTGCCAGGGTCATTAGCACCTACACAAGGTATTGTTGAAAAAATGAAATCATTTGAGTCAGAAGGAAATGTGAATGAGGGATACCTGAACAAAAATTTAATATAAGCAATTTCTGAATTTGTAAGGTTGTGTATTGCGTAAATAATCCAGTCTTCTGATAGCAAAGAGCCATTAGTCCTCCTATCTGGAGGAACAAATTCTTTAGTACAATAGCTTTAATCAGAGGCAATAATAACCCCTGAAACATTAACCACAAAAATGATCATCAGAGTATAAACCTACTATGCTCAAGTGGCCATATCATTCTATCATTGTATAGGCAATATAGAAATCACTTCCCTTTATATTCATGAAGGATATGTTCTAAAATGATTAACAGTTAAAAGGAAAAAGACAATGGGAGAAGACAGATGTACCCTTGTCTAACAAAAAGCAGGTAGAAAGAAAATAGCTCTATAATAAAGAGCAGAATACAAACCAGTCCTAACTGAATATAATAAACTAACAGAAGATCTGAAAATCCCAAAAAAGTCCTAAGAAGCCATGTAAACACAAAACAGCTGGATTTCAGTTTGTTTTCTCCCACACTAACAAATCTTCTTTTGACATCGATAAGAAGACATAATCAAGAAATACTGATAAAAATATTGATGTTTTATAACACATAGGTCCCAGAAAAAAGTGTTTAACAGTAAAATGAGTTTATACATTTAAGTTTTCAGCAAAAAGAGCAAGAAGCAAAATATACAGATTCTTTACTCGAAGCTTTCCAAAACACACCAAGGACTGAAACACAATAATAAGGTGATGCAGTTCCTAAAAGTTGGAGTTAAATATTTGGTGCTTTGACTATCAAAAAGTCTGACTGGCAGGAAATGTGTTATCTTAGTGAGCTTCCGTGCTTATCCCTAGTGTAATTTGTAAAGCTTAGAATAGAAAAAGTAAATGTTTTGTTTTGCTCTTTCGGCAAAAATGTAAAATAAAATCCCAAAGAGAAGATTTTAAGTGCCATAAGATAAAACTGACAGCATTCTAAGCAGAAACTTTCAATATCTTTGTTTGGACGAATATCAAATGTCTAAAAAAGGTTTTCACTAAATCTATCGTTTCTAATACCCCAACTGAGAATTAGTTAGGAAAACTAGTGTTATGCACTTTTCTCGAAAAAAGATTGCAGTTATCACCTTAAAAATGGATTCACTCGATTTCGAACAGTAGAGAACCTTAAAAAAGCGTACCTGGAAGACTACAAAGGCAAAACCGTCAAATCTATGATTTTTTTCATGCGAATTTCCCTGAAATTGTAATTTCCAGGTAGGTGGATTTGGATGGTCAACGAACATGACCTTTCAAATCAAAGGATTTTTGTACCGAGTTTCATCAAAATCGGACTATTTTGTAGCCTGTGTGAAAGATATTATTAAAAATATTCAAAAGTTATTATTTAAAATTAAGGAAACTCATTTATTAGCAAGATTATGCATAGTAAGAAACAAAACAAAAAAAAGGATGAACTTCAAGTTTCAAGACACTGACAAAGTCAATTTATCATTTATCCCTTAAATATTATTAGAAAATGGTCTTCAAAACTTATTTATCAATTAAATTTCAACGAATTGGTTCTCCAGTAAAATAGAACAATTATCAAAATGACAACATATAAATATGTACTATTATGAGGATTTGTACATTTCAAATGAATAATTATTAAATTTTACAGAATAAAGAAGAACATACAAATATAAATATATATATATATATATATATATATACACACACAACACACACACATATATATATATATATATATATATATACATATATATATATATATATATATATATATATATATATATACATATATATATATACAAACATATACACACAGACAAATTTAAAGAACCGTTATTTTCGCAATCTATGAGTTGTAAAACATGAAAGTTTCTAGTTGACACTTACAGATTCCTTCCTATGGAGAGAGAGAGAAAATGCGCTAAAAGAATATTTAACATCTCCATTTTTTCCAGCCAGGGAATAAAAATAATAGAATATTAGGAATCTTTTTGATGTTTAAGAAGTACTAAAAATAATAATAAATAAAAAGTCGGAGCACCTATAATCAATAAATAAATAAAAAAAAATAAATAAAAACAAAACAAATACATAATTAACCAAATGAAAATGATAAAAAAAAAAGAATAAAATTTACCTCTTTCGGTATCAATAATTTCAATCAAATCAATTAATCTCCCAAGTTCATTTATTTTAACTGAATCATACTCAATACTGTGGCTTTTGAAAGTACATTGAGAACATTCAAATTCACCTGCACTTTGTTTATTAATTAAAGGCTCTGGTTTAGAAATTTCCTGGAGGGAAATCGGTGAACTTAAAACAGATTCAGAAGAATTTGTTTCCAAAGTTAAAGGAAATGTAAGAGATTTGTCACCTGTAATAAATTAAGGAAACACGTACAAGTTATTGAAAAAAAAAGTATGGAAACATTAATCTAACACAATAAATCATAAATTGGCTATACTCGTAAAAGTGAATAATAATCAGTTTCTAATGCCTAACTATAGAGGCTTACATTAATGTTTGTGATAAAATTACGTGAAAGTTGAATTATAAATGGATAATGGGGGGAGGGATCAAACTATTAAATTCATTGAGAGAATAAACGTTGATCAATGAAATAATACAAATACGATATTAGAGTATTTCATAATAAAAAGTCCGACTCGCAGGAACTGCATCATCTTAGGGCGGTTCCGTTCATATCCCTAGTGTCATTTGAAAAGCTTAGAAAAGAAATAAACTTTTTTTTTTTAATATATCTCGTGAAAATTGTTGAAATCCTGTCGAACATCTCGAATAAAAGTGATGTTAAGGCGTCAGGGACACCGACAGTAGTTAACTCATACACAGAAGCGGAAATTACACAATCCGGCTCTAATTCTAAAGCAAAGCTCTATAAATCACTACAAAATATGCCTAATAAAGCCTTTCTAGTGGATACAGAAGGATCAAGAAGAAGTACAAGAAAGATTGAGTAGAATACCATGCCTAATATAGCCTATATAGAATAATATGCCGAATAAAGCCTATCTAGTAGATACAGAAGGACAAATAACAAGTCTTGACGAATAACAAGTCAAGATATAGAATAATATACCTAATTAAGTCTAAGGAGTAGATACAAATGGACCAAAAACAAGTCTTGAGAAAGCTTGTTTTTTTTTTCTAATTAAATACTTTTGATCAATATTTAGTATAGAACCTGCGTTGAAAACTATTGATTGCTAATTGATGAATCTGGTTACAACTAAGTAGTCTTTATGAATATTTAGTATATAACCTATGTATGGAACTGTGTTATTTCCAGAACTTGTATTGTAGAATAGAACTTGTATGAAATTTAATCAGCATTCATTTGTTATAGAATAGTCATGTTGCTAGGACGCAGGGTTTCCGAGATATTAGTGAAAACCCGAAGAATGGGACCTTCTAACCCCCCCCCCCTCCTCCCCGGCTCAAAGGTTAAGGGTAAGGACTTTTGATATGTTCACCTCCTATCCAGCCCATACAAAGTTACGAAGTCAAAAATTGTGTTCCAAACATTTCTACCTATAGCTGTTTTCAAGCTTTGTTGCCTGGACTGCGTAGCTAGGCTTTGTATTTGTGTCGGCAGATACCTGGGGTATATTTACAACTCTTGAGGATTAACTCCAAGCAGGTAAATTTCCTGCTAGGAGGGTTCAGTCCGGGCACTGAACCGACTCTATTCGCTCATAGTATCTAACCGTTGTGAAGTTTATTTTTTGGATTTAGGACTTAATATACATATGTAGACTAAATCATAGCAAGAAGTCTACCTCCGTCGTCGGTTCTTCACTATGTAGACTCGCTAATGTTACCCAATCTTAGATACATCGTAATTAAAATCCACAGCAAAAACACGACATTTCATCAGAATCCCCTGCTTAATAAAACCTATATAGAATAATATGCCAAATAAAGCCTATCTGGCTGAAAAATAGAGGAAAAACGCCGTTCGTAGTGGTAGAAAATCTTACAAGGCATTTCGCTCAGAAATCTCCGAAATATTCTTACTAATTTTACGTATCCTGTTTTATAATCAAATAGATTTATATTCTATAATCAATAAGAAAAACCTACTAACAATAAAAAACTATGGGTAACAGATGAAAATAGGGAATACCAAGAACAATTCTAAAGAACGAAATCAACACCAGTACTGTAATCTAGATATTCATAAGGCATCTTCGAATTCTAACAAACAAAATATTGCTTCTAATTATACGTATCCTGTTTACTGACAAATACATTTGACTGCTATAAGAAATTACAAAAATAACGAGCAGTGAAAAAAAAACTGCGGGAAACACACAAATAGATCCGTTTAAATAAACGAAACTAACTAAGTTTTAAGCACTTATTTCTCCTAATGTGACGAACCCATCAAACATTTCTTCAAAACATTTTTCCACGATTTCCTAACCCTTTTCGAGGGGGTTATAGGTAAAAAACGATATAGAGGTTATATCAACAGAGTTTTTAAATATATGCAAAGACCTGTTGATCAATAAAATTAAAATAAAAAATAGAGTCATTTTTCCTATCCTATTTTACAAACAAATACATTTTCCTAACATAAGAAATTAAAAAAATAAAAAACCAAGGGAAAGAGACAAAAATTACAAAAAGAACGACAAAAACCCGTTCATAAGAACAAAACAGACGTATTTGAAGTTTTAAGCACTTATTTCTCCGATTGACATAACCTAATCAAAAATAGTTTTAGAATAATTTTTGTAGAGAATTTAGTAAGCTTTCAAATAGTTTCTATCCACTTACCACGATTTCCCAACGGTGTTCGAGATATTAATGATGGTATACGAAGTTCCCAAAACTTTTCATGTGTGTTCATAAAATATTTTATTCTAACCCTTCCTTAACTCCAAACGTAACGAAACTTTCAACATATTAGTTTTAATGAAAGTAGAACATGCAGATAATGTTTCAACTGAATCCCGTGATTCTAAGTACCCAAACCAAAAACGATATTTAAAAACTATTTTTCCAATTTTCTCAAAAACGGTTAAAGCTATCGCCTTGAAAATGGTTTCATTCGTTTTCCTAGCCCAAGAAGCCTATAAAAAGAGTACTTACAAGCTTATGAACTCAAAAACGTAAGCGTTACGATTTTTTCTGCGCGAATTTCGCCCCAAACGCCATCTTCCAGTGGGCGGATTTTGCTGGTTAACGAACTTGACCTTTCAAATTGGACGACTGATTTTTGTACCAAATTTCATCAAAATCGGACCATCAGGGAAGCCAGAAATGAGCGAACAGACAAATATATATATATATATATATATATATATATATATATATATATATATATATATATAAATATATACATATATATATATATATACAAATTTGAACCACCGTTATTTTCGGTCTCTAGGGGTTCTGAAACGCGAAATTTTCTTGTCGGCACTTCCGGATTGTTTCATTGTATCAACCTCATAAGCGGGGTTCCTCCCTATGGGGGAGGGAGGAACCGCGCTAAAAGTAAAATAGAAAAAAAGGTAAACTTCAAGACTGTAAAAATATATTGACACTGACAAAGTCAATTTATCATTTATGCATTAAATACACTGGCCTGCAAAATTTAACTTTTTGTCTGGGGTTTTTATTTTAATGTGTCATTATCCCTAATTTGAGTGTGCTGAATCAAAATATGAACATAGTTCACATTCTGATTTTCTGGAAAAATGTCCAAATGAGAGTGCAGGGAATTTAATTTCACACTCATATTGCAGCCCAGCTTTCTAAAATATTTTTGTAATTTCCCAGGTTTTTGATGACACTCTTACAACCAATCCTTGTTTTTTAGCGCGGTTCCTCCCTCCCTTCATAGGGAGGAACCCCACTTATAAGGTTGATCTCATGAAACAATCCGGAAGTGCCGACTAGAAAATTTTGCATTTCAGAACCCCTAGAGACCAAAAATGATGGTGGTTCAAATTTGAATATATATATATATATATATATATATATATATATATATATATATATATATATAGTATCAGCACATTAAATTTAGTAAAGTAGACCTATTTTGGAGGAAACCTCAGAATCATGCATATCGGTGATGTTATTATAAAATGGTCTTCAAATCTTATTTATGAAATAGATTTCAATGAGCTGGTTCTCGAGTAAAACAGAACGATTATCTAAATGAGAACATATAAATATTTTGTATTTAGAGGATTAGTACATTTCAAATGAATAATCATTAAATTTCTCAGAATAAAGAAGAAAAGGCAGAAATTAGCTATAGAAATGGGTGTCCTTTCAGTGTTTTGATTCTAAAGTAAATAAAACATTTGGCAGAAAGTTACTATTTTGTAGGAATTTACTGTGTCAAAATTTACCATTCTAACAGCCAAAAGGTCTTAAGGAATGTTACCTGCGAGAGGTTAACTCTTGGTGTCATAAATCTTGACATGGCGATATTCATAACAAAGAAGTGCCCAAGATTTTCTAAAACCTACACTTGAACTTAAAGCTAGCCGAAGGAACAAAGAGTTTTTCCAGCCAAGCATGCTAGAGAATGGAACAATGGATTCTAGCAGACGACTTCTCTCGAGGCAGGCTAGAAAAGTTCATTCTGGAGCTGATCATCAGCTTCGAAGTATTGTGAGGAGTTCCAGAGTGACCTGAACCTTTGAAGCTGTATCCGAATATCCTGAGGACCAGAAAGATCTACACTACATAATAAAGGTAAATTTTGCTTATATCTTACATAGCTGTATTTTTCCATTATAGTAAGTTTCCTTTACAAATTCATCTTATTCTTATGTAAATTTTATAACAAACGTTTTTATTTCATACAGCTTTGAACCGATCCTGAGATTTAAAATAAAATTAACTTGTGATTAATTAATATATAAAATCTAGGCACACGGTAGTGCGCTAGGCCAAGTTCCGGCCTAAGCACACTGTGTATATTATATGCCGTATTAAAGCCGATTTACCCTCTCACAACTTTCAACCAGGTAAAGATAAAATGTTGAAATTTTACCCAGATATTAGCCTAATAGATGCTAGTAAAACTGGTAAGTTTCATAATTCTACATTGAATAGTTGCTGAGATATAAGGGATAGAAAATCGAAATTTATAGGACTCACTCACACATTCACTCATTCATCAAAATTATTAGTCACTTCCTTCTTAGCTAGAGAATTGAAATTTTGCAGGATGATAGACATTAGGGTGTTCTTATAGGAAATAAGTGAAAAATCCTGAAAAGTTGTGTTTGACCCCGCTTCCAGGGGGGGGGGGTAATAAAAAAAAAATAATTTAATTTAATTTAATTTCACTTCGTCCTTCGGAAATCCAGCATTCCGTCCGAAACCCATCATGTGGGGTATCAAATGAATCATCTCAGTATGGAGAACCTATATTTGATGTTTTAAGAAACATTTAGACACATATAGGCTAGGTCAAAATCGTCAATCAGCTGTCTGTTTGTCTGTTTGTTCCTTATACAAATCCAGAGTTTGGCCGATTTTGAGAAAACGTGGCAAACAGGTAGATCTTGATCCGGGGAGTGCCATTGACGAGGTCAAAATGGTCTAACAGCTGTCTATCTGTTTGTTTGTTCCTTATACAAATCCACACCGTTTCACCGATTTCGACTAAACTTGACAAACAGGTAGGTCTTGATCCGGGAAATGGCATAGGCTAGGTCAAAATCCACTATCAGCAGTTCATCTGTCTGTTTTTTTTTACCATACTAGCCACAAAGGTCGGTCTTGATCCAGGGAATGTCATAGGCTAGGTCAAAATTGTCTATCAGCTGTCTGCCTGTATGTTTCTTCCTTGTACAAATCCACACTGTTTGACCGATTTTGACCAAACATGGTACACAGGTAGGTCTTGATCCGGGGAGTGTTATAGGCTAGGTCAAAGGCGTCTAGGACTAACAGTTCGGAGGTCATGGGATCAAAAATGTGAATCCAAACAGTTACAGATTTGCGTAATTAGATTTTAATATTACTTCTTTGGTTTCTAATTTATTTTTGCTTTTCTAGATGCAGAACGTAGGTGCACACCAGGTAACAGCTAGTAAAGTTATAAAAAATAAAATACCGTGGCGATAAAAAGTATATAGAAAATTAAAACCTAATTCACACCCCCGTTTCATCCTCCTTAAGCCAAAAATCGACAGCGATAACACACAATTCACTTACAAAAAGTATTGATATCCCCCAAAAAAACTAACGTTGAAAAAAAGGCCAAGTTCCAGGCCCCTCCCAAAAACAGTTTTCCTATGAAAGTTATGATATCATAGTATTGGCCAAGTTTTAGGATCTTAATACCTCTTCAAAAAACTAATAATACCCTCTCACTTATTTGTGCAATTCCAACTTGGCCAGTTTTCTTTAACTTACATACGGTCATGGCCGCTTTAATTTACATAGAGTTCAAACAAACCTGGCCATTTTATACCATCAAAGAGCTTATAATAATCGTGAATCGTTACCCAAGGGCCTAAATCTTTAAATGTCGGACATTTTATAATAAATCCGATTGTTATAGTGGCCATCATTTAACAAAAATTGGCCAAGTTGGAATTGCAAATAAGTGAGAGGGTATTATTAGTTTCTTGAAAAGGTATTAAGATCCTAAAACTTGGCCAATACTATGATATCATAACTTTCATAGGAAAACTTTTTTTGGAAGGGGCCTGGAACTTGGCCTTTTTTTTCAACGTTAGTTTTTTGGGGGGATAATCATTACAATATATACAGCAAAGTCCAGTAGAGACGAGACCTCCTTAGTGCTTCAAAGTTGCAAGTTGGTTTTGCTCAGCTCCTCTGCAAACCATTGGGATATATTGTAGAGATATTTCCAACATAAATGGGTTCAATTTGAATATTGTACGGGATGAAAGTCCAAAAGGAAATTGGGAAATATAAAAATTATATATAATTTGTAAAAACTTATATATTTTAGAATATTTTATGGATTAGGAAAAATATTAAATTTATCAAAAGATTACTACTTCTTAGTAATATAAAATGCTAACTTAACAAAAATTTCCTTGATCAAAATTAAGAAGGCTTGTCCACCCGGTCGATCGTCATTTTGTTGCCAGATAGAAGCTAGTCTGCTCCTAACTTTTTTGCTAGCAGTGTCTGCCTAACTGCAGTGTTTGTGCAATTAAGAAATTTCGAAGAAGTTTTTCAAGACCAAGACAATATTATTTGGGTCTCTGATATAACCTGGGGCTACGCCTGTGGATGTAAGGTAATTTATGTTCCATAGTATACATTTTATATAGATTCGTAGTAGTAAGATTTGCCAAGCTAGCCACGTTTTATATTTTAAATTCATAACTCTAATTTTGCACGAAACCCAATACGACCCATTAAGTAAATAAATCAATTTCATTTTATTATACTTCGATCACATAAAATTAAATTTTAAATCAAATCATTTCAAAATGACACAACCAACATGTGGCTAAATTTGAAATTTAAATCATAACAATATATTATCTTTCTTGTCTCCCGGCTTCTTTCTCCAGCGGTGCTTGTTCCATGGCTGTTATATTTCACCCATCTCCTAATGGGCTTCATCAGACGTTGTAGTGTTCTCTTGAGGTGTGCAGGAGCTAGCATAGTAGTAGTCATAGCTCCTGCACACCCCAAGAGAACTCTACAACATCTAATAAAGCCCATTAGGAGATGGGTGAAATATAATGGCCATGGAACAAGCACCGCTGGAGAAAGAAGCCGGGAGACAAGAAAGATGATGCCCCAGCGAGGAAGCCTAAAGAAGAACAATATATTAATATTAAAAACTGGAGGATTGGGCTGTTGAGCAAGAGATATAATACAGTATTGGTATAATCTCTACATAATGTGCATGGCTCAGATGCTATGAAAGCAGATTTATGGGAGTCAGAAAATAAAATGTGTGTGGTGATGTCCAGCTAGTCGAATCTAGGTTATTAATCGGAGAGACTTAATTTTGGGTTGTGTTCAAGCAGGGTTTGAAAAGATTGTAAGGAGACATGAGTCTGTATTGCTGAATGAACTATTAAAGATGTTATGAATGTTTTTGATTAGTAGGAAACTTTGAGATTTTTCGAAAATGATTCTTTTAATTTAACCGGACTGTATTAACTGGCTTTCCCATATATCATCACATCCAAGTGTTGTAAGGTAAAGGTCTTCATTTCGCCTGCCCAATTATAAGGAAGTTCAAAAACTCCCAAGATTTACACAAGCCCTGAGTAAACCATATGTGGGAGCTCAGATTCAGTCTTACCAAGGATATGTGCCACCAGGAAAACATTCTATGATACTCTTTCTGTTGTAGGCGTGTTTGGCCAGTTTCCATTAGAACATAACTGTTTGATGTTGTCGTAGGTACAATGTGCTCACAGTCATTGACTGAACAATCGTACTTTTGTATCTTATGACTCAGATGTGGGCTCAGTCCGGAAAGAATATTCAGAACAGCACTGTTTGCTCTCGCAGATTTAGAGAGAAAATAATCAGGAGCTAAGGAGAATTTGGCTGATGTAGATAATGGCACTCCCAGATTGTTTGGTAGTACAATGTGATCTACATCGTAGTGAGTAGATCAGAGAAGGCCCGCTAGAGTCACATGTAAAACATATGGCACTTAGATTGGCTTTCTTAAACAAAAGTCACTAGTTTTCCAGTAGTTTGTGATATACAGCGATACAATAAAGAGATTCTATTTACTATGTAATCAGTGCGAGTTATTTACACCTAATTACTAAACATGGTGTCAGGTGTTTTATGCGTCTTAAGAAAAGAATAAAGGACAATTTTGCGAGCACTCAGGTGAGCTGTGAATAATTAAGTTTTTTTTTTTTTTTTTTTTTTTTTTTTTTTTTTTTACGGTGCGTCGACAAATCTTGGCCATTAGCGCCTGAATAATTAAGTATACCATTTTGTGAATAGTTTTCTCAACATAAAACATGGAGAATGAATTTGTAAAGCCAGGTCCTTTAGTTTCGATGAGAACTTGGCAATAACTGGAAAAAATGGATACAAAAATTCGAAAATTACATGATTACATCAGGTAAAAATAAACTAAAAGATAAAAAAAAAGGAAAATAGCACTATTTTTTAATTATATTGGTGATGAAGGTCTTGATGTATATAATAATATGATTTTTGAGAAAAATAAAGAAGATGTTGATGATGATAAATTTATACATCTCTTTAACAGCTTGGCGTTGATATACGATATTGTGGTGTTTCCCCAATTTGCCACCTCTATGGAAAGGCAGAACTAAAGTTTTGTCTACATTTACATTAATCTGCTTCCAAGCATGATGACCAAGCAATAGTTTGTTCCAATACCATAAATCAACCAACCAACTTATCCTCCAAGACAACTTTTGCAATATGCTGTTATACTCAAGAGTGGGAATTACTGCAACTGCAATTTTTGCAAACCCAAAGGGCCAAATGGGATTTAGTAAGTAAATAGATATAATTTGGGTGCAAAACTGGACTTTGGTCACAAAAGGTCGATAGGTGTTGCACTGAAGAAACGAATACGCTCTCCTCAATACAGTGATAGTTACTCTAAAAGATACGTCTATCCATATAATGAGTTTAAATCATCATGGCTCGTGCTAATTAGCTCTCAGATATAATGTAAATTTGGTACAAAAATACATTATCTGATTTCAAGGGGATGGTCATTAACCAGCAAAATCCGGACATAAAAAAACACTATCTTTTTGGCAATAATTATTAAAAAAAAAAAAAAAGAAAAAAAAAAGAAAAGTGGTTTCCCGTGGTCTAGTGGCTAGCACGCATTCATAAGCGGGAGATAGTGGGTTCGATCCCCACTGGCGACAGGAATTTTCTCATCTCAAATTCCTGGCTGCACCCTGGATGTCGGCGCTAATGGCCAAGAATTGTCGATGCGCCGTAAAAAAAAAAAAAAAAATAAAAAATAAAAATAAAATAAAAAAATAAAAAAAAAAAAAATTGTTAAAAAAATATTGTAATATAACTGTTTTGCATCCAGAGGCATTATAAAATGAATGTCTTCAATAATTATTACAAAATTAATGAGAAATTAGGTTTTTGTTAAAATAAGTCAAAAACATCAGACTGACTTGAAATCTTGATCACATTATTACATTCATCCAAATCAAACAATACATTTTTGTCATGTTAGGAGACGAGGTAGAATTAAAACCAAAAAAATATTAATAGACATTAGATGGTGCTGGTGCTAATGATCTTAGCAGTTGGAGCACCTAATATATATATATAAGCAGTAGCAGTTTTTTTTTACACATTTTCTTAAACATCTCAAAAACCAATACCAAATTATGGAAAATGAAAGGTGAACATTGGAAAGCTTTAAAATTCTCAAAGCAAAGGAATATACTAACAGTGGAGACCTCATCCTTATATCAAGAGTCAACCACAATCCTCACAATATAAACTATAAAAAATATGTAAATACATCTTCCCTTTGATTGTTCATAAGTTAAAATCATTACTCGCTGCAAGCTTTTTATTATCATTGAATATTTGTTCCACACCAAGATTATAGAAGACACATGTACATAAATATCCACT